>CAUYLG010046215.1:0-10774 GCA_963573385.1 Cacajao melanocephalus
GATATATATATATATATATATATATATATATATATGCACACATAATGTTTAGTTCTGTTATTATTAGAATAAGAGAAAATTATTGGAATATAACAAAAGAATGTTAATTGTAAAATCTAGATGGCGGGTGTATTGGTGTTCACTGTAAAAATTCTTTACAGTGTTTCTGCATGTTTGAACCTTTTTATAACAAATGTTGGAAAATAAAAGGGAGCTATTTAATAATACGTTGAAAAGGAAAAAAATGAAAACGATGGGATTCTGTATATTTATTTTACATCTGGCTTGTATTAGTTAGGACTTTTGTTTACAAGTGACAGAAACCCAACTTAAATAAGCTTAAGAAGAAAATTGAGTTTATTGGTTAATGTAACTGGGAAAAGAATAGGGCAGATCTCAGACCTAACTAGATCCAGGGACACAAACGGTATCTACCCTCTCACTCTATCTCATCTTTCATCTCTGCTTTCTCTCTATATCACCTAATTCTCTAAGACTCTTTTACATGGTAGAGACCCGACATGGCTACCAATTGCTCCGGGGTCACATCCTTACAGTTCAAGATCCAAGGAAAAGAGAAAGTTACTTCTTTACCTTTGATTTGAGAACTTCCAAGGGAGGTCTTGTGTCTCTGGCCTGGGTCTCATGCCTACCACTTGGAGCTACCACTGGGTCCAATGGGGTTGGATATTATTATGATATTATGATTAGTCCATCCTGGGTTAGGTGCTCAGCCATAGGCAGGGGAGGAGGCCATTGTGATTACGTGTCCTATCAGGACTATATTGAAAGGAAGAAGAATGCTGTTGCTAGAAGCAGGGAGGAAGGACTGCTGGGCAAAGCAAAATAGCAGATACCCACTACATAGACTTATTAGTTTTAATGATTTTAAGTTACGTTTCTTGGATTCTCAATGCATATAATCACATCTACAAGGAATTATACTTTATTCTCTTTTTCTTTTAGATTTATACAGCTTATTTTGTTTTCTTGTTTTGTCACATTCCAGAACCTTCAAAACACTGTAGTGGACATCTATGCTTTATTCCTGAATTTCAGGGGAAGTGACTTGATTATGATGCTTTCTGTTGGTTTTTTGATACTTTTTACTGTGTTTAGAAAGTTGTTTTCTAGCTGGGTGCCGTGGCTCCTGTCTGTGATTCCAGCACTTTGGGAGGCCGAGGTGGGTGGACTGCTTGAGCCCTGGAGTGCGACAGCAGTGTGGGCAATGTGGTAAAACCCAGTCTCTACAAAGAAAACAAAAAATTAGCTGGGTGTGGTGGTGCGTGTTGGTAGTCCCAGCTACTCCAAAGGCTGAAGTGGGAGGATCACCTGAGCCTGGGGAGGCGGAGGCTGCAGTGAGCAGAGATCACCACACACACGCAAAAAACAGAAAGTTTTGTTCTGGTTCTCGTTGTACCTTCTATACTCATTGTACTCATTTATAAGGAATAACTGCTGATTTTTATCCAGTGCCTTTTGGCCATCCATTAACAGATAAGACTACATCAAAGTTAAAAATTTTGTAAGGAGGATAGTGAAGTACAGAAATCACTTGAAAACAAGAAAATGGAGAAACTGTGATGCAGCCTTTACTTTTCATGAAACTAGGAGAGATAAATGCTACATGAAAACACTACTTAGAGCCAGGTGTGGTGACTCAAGCCTGTAATCCTAGCACTTTGGAAGACTGAGAAGGGAGGATCACTTGAGCCCAGGAGTTCGAGACCATCCTGGGCAACATGGTGAAACCCTATCTCTACAAAAAATACAAAAAGTAGCCTGGTGTGGTGGGCACACATCTATAGTCCTAGCTACTAGAGAGGCTGAGGTGGGAGGACTGCTTGAGCCCAGGAGGTCGAAGATTCAGTGAGCCATGAGTGTGCCACTGCACTCCAGCCTCAGCCTCAGCCAGAGTGAGATGAAGTCTAAAAAAAAAAAGAAAAAAAAAATAGAAAGAAAGAAAACACTACTTAGGCAGATCAGCTGGAAAGCAGATGGACAGGTGACTAAATTACTTTAGCTAGCCCCAGTAGAAGCACTCATCATAATGCCATGGACTGTTGTAAGTGCTTTATGTATGTTACTCCAGCAAAAGAAGTCTATTATTTGTAGAAACTAAACGAGACATCTGGATGCTCATTATGTAGCTTTATTTGTAAAAGTTCATTGAGCAGTACAATTATGATTTGTGCATTTCTGTATGTTATTTATCGATAAAATGTTTTTAAAATAGACTAAAATGCAAATAAGTGAAAATAAACCACAGAGGTTACAGACTTGGAGACAAGTAGGGATAGTAGGGTATGCTAGACTGAAAATAAGAGGAATAAAGTCTGGGATTCTATTTCTCACATCTAGTTCCTGGACTATAATCAGCCATGCTTATATTCCAGATAGGAGATTTAAAGGATCCTTCTTTGAAGAACTGAGCCACATCAAAGAATAGTCTACTGATACAGGTACCTCAACCAAAAAGCATCCTGCCATCCAATTGCCATACCTCAAAGCCCACCCCTTCTCCCGGGCATTCAGAACTTCCAGCCAGCTTTTTAGTGTCTCACTCTTAAATATGAGCATATCACTAAAGATTTCAAACAGTTCATGGAAAGGTCCAACGTGAAAGCCAGAAGTGAAACAAACAAAACCCAAAAAACAGAAAAGGTGAGATGGGAGAAAATATAAACAATGCGGAGAACAAATAAAAACATTAAAAAGGCCGAGTGCAGTAGCTCACGCCTATAATCCCAACACTTTGGGAGGCCAAAGCAGGAAGATTACTTGGAGTCAGGGGTTCAAGACCAGCCTGGCCAACGTGGTGAAACTCTGTCTCTACAAAAATACAAAGGATTAGCCGGGCTTGGTGGTGCACGCCTGTAATCCCAGCTACTTGGGAGGCTGAGGCAGGAGAACTGCTTGAACCTAGGAGGTGGAGGTTGCAGTGAGCAGAGATCGCACCACTGCACTCCAGCCTGGGCAACAGAGCAACACTCTAATTCCTGAGGACAACTCCTAGGGAGTCCTAGTGGTGGTTGATGGTCTCTAAGAGTTGATGCCATTTGCATTAAAGACCTCTCCTCTTTGTGCTGAGAGTGACTCTATTAGATCCCTAAGTGAGGAGGGCCTAGTCTTTAAATTCGGAGTTCCCTGGTTGTTAGAAGGATGATCTCTGGGCTGCTCTGCAATGTTGGCTTTGCTGGGACTCAGGAAGTCAAGGCTCTCTCTTGGTGCAGTGGAAAGTGGGGAGCAAAGATTGCTGTCATAGAAGGCCTACTTTAGCAAAGACTCTCTGAGCTTCGACTGACCTTTCAGACCTGTGTGTGGAATTGGGAGATGCTCCAGAAGGCAGAGGCCTTATCTCTGGTCATTGTGATTAGCATCAGTAGAGGCCACTGTAATCTGTAATAGGGTTCTGCAGGCTGTGCCCACTCCACAAGTTATGTGTGGAGAAATGAAATCTAGCCTATACTCCACTAGCCAACTAAGCCTCATGTCCTAATTCAGGGGTGCCACGGTCAGCAGAGAAAGGCAAACTTTCATATACCTGGCCTATCCAAAGAGGTGCCTTTTTCAAATTAATCTACCCCAAGAAGAGACTATTTTTTGCAGTGTTTCCGCTCTGAAGGTCATGACCTTTCCTAATTTGCCCTAAGAGGTCTTATGTGCTAACTGCAGCCTTTGCTCTTCTAAAGCATTGATATGCAGATTTTAGGTCTTTAAGTCCTAATGGTCCTTTATCAGAGGTCCTGAGTAATCATAATATAAATATTGTACAACAGTTTAAAAAAAAAAAAAAAAGAAGAAATCCTGAGTAATCAGAAGCCTTCCCTGGAAGAGGCCCTTTTTCTTTGCCTCTCAGAGTGAGCCCTGGCCAGTCTCCTCACCTCAGGCAAATTGACATAAGAAAATGACTTTGGTTGGAGAGGTCTTTGTAGCAATAGAGAGAGAAAAAAAAAGAGAACAAAAAAGAAAATGACTCTGGTCAGATTAGATGAAAATGGCAGCCTACACACTTGTAACTTTGTTCTCATTCTCCCCGCTCTGAATCCCTTAAAACATTACAATGGCAAAATAAACAAGAGCAGTATAATTAAAGTGTACCGGCAGCAGTCCAGAAATTGTGATGAATCCCCTGAGGATAGAAATCAGTTAGAATCATATTGATAAGAGAGGAAGAGAAGCCTCGTCCAAAACCTGCAAGAGAAGATTACGGGAGTAAATTCAGAGAAAATCAAATTTCAGAATAAATAAATGCAAAAGCATGGGAAGGGGGAGCTTGCAGTTAATTAAAGAATTGCATTCACAACAACTGGAATGGAGCAGTTAAAAAAAAACCAAGAATTGTATTCAGCAAAAAAGGGTCACTTTTGTGGCTGTTCCTGTCCCTTCTTCCCCCAACTTATTCCAAAGTTAAAACTTAAAATTTCACACTAAAGAAAGTGACCTACTTGCTTCTTTTTTTCTTTTTGTTATACTACTTGGTTCTTAAAGTTTACTAATGTGAGCGTAGGATCCTAGAAAAATGAACAGAACAGAACAGACCTCTGTGTAATCTGGACTTTGAAGAAATATAGGGAAAAAGAAACAGAAGCAGTTTTGAACGTGAGAGAAGTACACTCCTGAGTAATACACACCAGTGAAACTGCCTTTGCAAAATTATGACAGTAAAAGGCCTTTATGCTTTTTCCCTTCTTAGATCTTGTTTTTTGAGAAAAAGGGTTTTTTTCTTCTCAGTTGACTGAATTATGTTTCTCCAATTACTTCTGTCTGCCCTCTTGCCACCCTTGATACCCACATGAGGACCTAAGATGATTCCTAATAGCCTGGGACCCCTCAGGAAAAACCGAAGGCACCACAGACTCTGTTTTGGGAAGAACCTCTGTTTTCCTCATGGAACCCCAGGAGTTGTGAGCTGACAGATTAGAATATAAGGCTCTACTCTATTTTGCATTGACCTTTTTACTTTGCATATTGAGAGAGCTTTTAACCTGGATATGTAATAGCTAGGTAGAAGATATACTTTTAGGAATGGCTAATGGCACTTTTAGGGGGATACTCGGTTCTTTGCATGTTTGGATAATAAAATAATGCTTTTGGTCACTTGGAAGCATTACTTATATGGAAACATTCCCAGCCACACTGAGAGGTAAGGCTCTGACTTGGTTTGGCTGTGTCCCCACCCAAAATCTCATCTTGAATTGTAATCAAAAGTGTAATCCCCGTGTGTTGGGGGAAGGTCCTGGTGGGAGGTGATTAGATCATGGAGGTGGTTCCCTCATGCTGTTCTCATGAGAGTGAGTGAGTTCTCACGAGATCTGATGGTTTTATAAGGGGCTTGTTCCCGCTTTGCTCCGCACTTCTCTCTCCTGCGCCTTGTGAAGAAGGACGTGTTTGCTTCCATTTCCACCATGATTATAAGTTTCCTGAGGCCTCCCCAGCCATGTGGAAGTGTGAGTCAATTAAACTTCTTCCCTTTGTAAATTTTGCTCTTGTGTCCCTATAGCAGCATGAGAACAGACTAATACAGGCTCCCATGAGGAATGGCCTGATTATAGAATGGGCTGATTGGCTTTGGTTTGGCCACCAGCCTCAGAGGAATGCCCTTGCAGTGGAATTCAGGTAAAAGCATTGTGTTGTCTCATCCCACGTGTTTCCTTTTTTGGGAGGACCCAGACTTTGGTGTGACAATGGGATTCTTGATTTTTGGGGATTTGTTCTGCCTTCCAGCTGTGACTGCCTATTAGGCCCTAGAAACTGCATGCCTCCTTGACCCTACTCCTTAAAAGGCTCCACCTTAAAGCCAGTAGTCCAGTGAAGAAACTTACATCTTTAAGGAAATGTCCACATGTAAGGATACCTGCTTTACCTGGCTGTCTTAACTGAACTTTTACTTGCACCATTCTTTCCTTGGTTTGAGTAAAATATGAATCCTCTATCTTGTTTCACCTAAGAATTGTCCCTTTAGAAATGCAAATTTAGAGTTGCCTAGCTGGCAATTGTTCAGGGCAGGGAACAAGTAATTAAGAGACTGGTCTCAAATGGAGAAGAGAAATTTAAAAACTGGCAAATGAAGAATCTTATAACTCTACCAGATCTGCTTCTGTCTGTCTGTCTATATATTTATATGGCTCCTGTGTGTGATGTTTCAATAACAAATATATATGAAAGAGCTCTAATTAATTGGCTTAAATAAATATAAACACTTAAAAATAGAAACCTTAATGCTTTTTAGTTCATGTGACATTAGTAATCTTTGGTAAATATAGTTTTAAGATTTTTAGTAAAATAAAATAAAGATATCTTCAGAATTAGACATTTAGTCTGAATCAGGCAGGTCAGACAGTCTCTGTCAGATGTTTAAAGGTCATAAACTGTTACTATGACATTTTTGATAATTGTTTGACTTGTCTGCTTCATAGCTGTTAGATTCTAGGTAAGGCCTGGAGACACATGGAGTTAGCTGTGTCCCCTAGCTAGTCTGGAAAGAGACATTGTATACAGCTCTGTCCTTGTCCTGGGCTCTGCAATCTGATACATTATTAAAACTGCTTACTTACAGCCGGGCGCGGTGGCTCATGCCTGTAATCCTAGCACTTTGGGAGGCCGAGGTGGGTGGATCACCTGAGGTCAGGAGTTCAAGACCAGCCTGGCCATCATGGTGAAACCCCATCTTAATTAAAAAAATAAATTGCTTACTTACTAAGTTTCTCACGAGAATAAAAGTTGCTGAGAGTTAACATTGTAATACATGTAATTGAGATTACTGGCATAATAGTTTCACATGTAAGGCATATAAGGAAAGTAGAATGAGTTTTGGTAAGAGGTTATAAGAAGGCATGGAAATATGTTTTTTTTGTCAAAAGGAAAGTATTTTTTTCTAGTTGAGAGGTTTTTATGGGTTGTCCTAAGTTAAAAGAATGATAGGACAAAACTGAAGCCATATGCAAGTTGTAGGAGTTTTAAAGTATTTATCTTATAAAGGAAGTTCTGTATGTGAACAAGTTGGACACAATTTGAAGGGGATTATTTAGTTTTTCTATAAATTAAACATAAAGATAAAAAGCATGGTTCCATGTGTCAGAATAACAGCGTTTCTTTGGAGCATTGATCTATTGTTTAATAGAAAATTGCAAAGACTTGTAAAAGGTTTTTGAAAATTTTAACTTATGGTCAAACTGATTAAGATTGGATAGATTTGTTTATAAAGTTTTATTAAAATAGGTTTAACATTAATAGTATGCTAATGCAAAGGCAAAATTTGGTTTTCTCTTTTGAACAAGATTTTTATGTAATATTGAAATAAAAAAGATTTTTGTTTGCCTTTGGGGTAAACTGCAGGACAAAAGGAAAAAAGAAAGGAGAGAGAAGAGATAGAGTCAGTTGGTCCCATGCTGTCTTCACTGAGTCTTGTTGTTTGTAAAGCTGGGTCTCCCCTCTATCAATGAGTAAAGATTTTTGCCTTTTTGAAATTTTTCCAGTTATCACTTTGGCTAATTGAATGACCTGTGATTCTATTTTGTGATATCAAGTGTTTTAAGTCTTTGATATTTGACAAATCTTCCAAGATCAAACTTTCATGTTCTAAATTCAGTCCTTTCATCCTCATTAACTTTTTTTAGATATTACGTCCCCTGATGTCCAAAAGAGACATATTTGGCTTATTTGGTATGTTACAGTCATACAGGGAGCATTGTCAAGTGTGAAATGGCATTTGGCTTTCTTTGGGATGTATATCTATGAATGTGTTATTAATGTGCATTCTAGAATTATGTGAGACTCCTATAATTTTAATATGACTTATGTATATTATCACTAATAATTATGATTATTATATTAGATTGTTATATGCCACAAAATATCCAAATTTCTTTGTTAATTGTGTCTTTAACCATAGGTATTCAATTTTCTTGTCATCTACAATTGATTTGCTTTGATCCTTTTCAAAAGGTGGTTTTATATTCAGCTATATAGGATTCTGACAAGGGCTCTTGAATGCAGTTTCCTGATAACTTTAGAAATTGTGTCATTGGAGTAGAGAAAAAAACTTCCAGGACTCACATGGAGACCTTATGTGTCCATAAGGATCGTTGACCCAATATCAAATAGAACAGGAGTTAATCATGTGGACTGAACTAATAGAAGACTGAAATTATCTTTTTATGACTTTTTGCTTAAAATGTTGCTGATCCTTTTTGTTTTGATTTTCAGAGTTAAGAACACTTTTTTCTTTTTAAACTTTTTAAAGTTCTTTTGAGACAGTCTCACTCTGTTGCCCAGGCTGGATGGAGTACAGTGGTGCAAATCTTGGCTCACTGCAACCTCTGCCTCCTGGGTTGAAGCAATTCTCCTCTCTCAGCCTCCCAAGTAAGTGGGATTACAGGCACTCATGACCATGCCCATCTAATTTTTATATTTTTAGTAGAAATGGGGTTTTGCCATGTTGCCCAGGCTGGTCTCGAACTTCTGTCCCCAAGTGATCCACCCACCTCAGCTTCCCAAAGTGCTGGGATTACAGGTGAGAGCCACTGTGCCCGGCCAACTTTTTTTTCTTTTGAGCTATTTGACAGCTTTTAACAATTGAGTAAAGTATATTCCTGTGAACAAAATTTGGAGCACATTTCTTTCTACCCAGTTTCTCCAGAATTTGCAGACTATTTGTGATTATTCTTAACTTATGGCAATATCGTTATTTGCATAAGTTCAATAAAAATCCATTTTTTTTTTTGTAACATAACACAATTGGGGACACTGGTTATATTACCAAAGCTTTGACTGGAATGACATGTTTACAGACTGTATTGGCAAATTGAGGCTTACCTATAGAGCTGATAAGAGCCCCTTGGGAACATTGGCCTTGTACTTTGTCCTTTACAGGGTCCCAAGCCTGTGGTAAGTAAAGAATGTTACTTTCTGACAGGCCCAGGAACCCCAAGTTATTTTGATACCCTGAGAAGAGAGCAATTCACTCAATTCACACAGTTATCTGCAGGCACAAATATCCCTGACTGGGCTCAAGAGGCTGTTAAAATGTCTAATCTGAGATTCCTTATGAGAATCCAGCAAAGCTAGGTGGTTTTTTTTTAAGCCTTTATGGAAAACAATTTTTCTTGCTGCACTTTATGCAAATAATTAAGCCAAGTGTAATAAGACTAATACTTATTTTGCAAATAAATTAGTTCTACTATGATTTATCTTTGGTAGAAATGGAAAACTGGAGAGAGAAAAATTATGTTTTGGAAAAATTATAGTATACCTGTTACTAGATTCCAGCTCATTGTTTTTGGATTCCAGTCCATTGTTTTTGAGACTCTGCTGATGACCCAGTATGTGATGGTTCTCAAGGTCATTCACCTAGATCCTTCAAGGCTTCAAGTCATTTCTACAGTGACACCGGAAGGTAGGATTTTCAGTTCTTATGTTAGGGCTTATTATTTATTTTAAGTCTACTGTTTACTTAAGTACTTTACTAAAGCTGTAGATAAGAGTGCTAATGTTTTGTTATGCAGACCTTGGGATCTTAACTAGGCACTTGTGAATACATACAAACAACTGCAAGACAGTTTCACTCCTCTTACCCTGGGGCAAACCCTACTCCACTATCCCCCATCAGCAGGAAGAAGTTAGTCATTGGTGTTTTCCCATCTCTGTAACTCACACTTCAGGATTGAAGTGTGCTGAAATCCAAAGGGGAGATTGAAACTGGCTTTGCAAAATTATAACAAAAGAAGTCTGACATGGAGAACTCCACCTTGCTCCTAACCTCTAAGCTGTCTTTGCTCACTACTGGGCATAGTCCAAGCTAACCATGGGAAAAATTTAGCTTACAGCTTAACTTAAAAGTAAGGATGATAATAGTCCCTTACTAAAACTAACCTGCTTCTTGCTGAGGGCCTGAAAACTGCCTTTGTAAGACTAATGAAAGGCGACAAGATTAGATTATGGGAAGGACTTGAATTCTGCAAAAATGTAGGTGTAGTTTGTATAATCCCTTATTGCTCAGGAGTTATGTGGCCAGAGGCCAAAGGATTTGTGACTTCCCCAATTGCTCTTATGAATAGCATCACTATTGTAAAGCCTAAAATCGGTGTTTTGAGATGTTTTTTCAGATCTTCTGGCAACCAACTGACTCATGACTCAACTGGTAATATTTGAATCAGATAAAAATAAAATTAGAGGCAACAGTATTAAAAGAGAATTTTATGAGGCTAAAGAGGTAGATAATGGCCATGCTATACAGGGCCTCAGAGGCTATATTAATTATTTTGTTTTTATTGTAAGAGCAATAGGAATCATTGAAAAGTTTTCAACCTGGGCAACATAGAGAGACCCTATCTCTACAAATAATAATAACAAATTAGCCAGGCATGGTGGTGCACGCCTGTGCATGCAGTTACTTGGGAGGCTGTGGTGGAAGGATCACCTGAGCCCAAGAGGTCAAGGCTGCAGTGAGCCATGATTACACCACTGCACTTCAGCCTGGGTGACAGAGTGAGACCTCGTCTCAAAAAAAAAAAAAAAAAAAGAAAGAAAGAAAAAAAAAAGGTTTAAAAGTGCAAAAGACCACCACACTGAGTGTAAAAAGTATTGGATGAGGGGCAAAAGTCAAAGCAGTTTGATCAATTAGAAGGCTATTACTGGGAGAGATCCAAGATGGCCGATTAACAACAGCTCAGGATTGTAGCTCCCAGTGAAAGCGCAGAGAGCGAGTGGACGCCGCACTTTCAGACGAATTTTTGTTGCCCACAGACTAGGAGATTCCCGGCGGAGGAGCCAC
>CAUYLG010046217.1:0-56905 GCA_963573385.1 Cacajao melanocephalus
AGTTCAAGCGATTCTCCTGCCTCTGCCTCCTGAGTAGCTGGGATTACAGGCGCCTGTCACCAGGCCTGGCTAATTTTTTGTATTTTTAGTGGAGATGGGGTTTCCCATGCTGGCCAGGCTGGTCACAAACTTCTGAGCTCAAGTGATCCACCCGCCGAGGCCTCCCAAAGTGCTGGGATTACAGGCGTGAGCCACTGTGCCCAGTGTAGTTTTTTAACAGTGAGGTCTTGTCATGTTGCCCAGGCTCTGGAGCGCCACGGTTATTCACAGGCATGATCATAGCACTCTACAGCATCAAACTCCTCACCTCAAAGGATCATCCTGCCTCAGCCTTCAGAATAGTGGAGTACCCAGCTCATTGTACCTTTACTCATGTTATTTCCTTTGCCAGAAATTCTCTCTGTTCAATTCTTTGCCCATCAAAAAGCCTACTGATTACTCAAGACTGGCTTCTATATTATCACCTGTGTGAAGCCTTCCTGGACTCATCATCACTCCATCTCCCTGTTGGAACTAATCGTTTCCTCCTCTATGCACTCAAAAAACTTTTATATATATAGTGTAACAGTTCATTGTGTAGATTTGTGAGATTGTGATTTCTGGAAGGCAGACACTGGTTGTACATTTATACTTCAGTGTCTGGCACATACTTTGGCCCCCAGCACACAGTAGGTACTCCGTGAAGCTTTATTAAATTTGGTTGAATTAATTATCTCCATGCAAGTGATACCAAAGGAGCAAAAACATTATTCTTCCCATATTATTGAAGAAAAAAGCGAGACACATATAGGACAATGGACATGTCAGAAAAGTCTCTAAAAAGGGGTCTGGGGTGGTAGGGTGAGAGTGGGCTAGGGAAGGGTGGGAAAGGATCCTACTTCCTCCATTCCTTCCACTGAGAATAAGGTTGGGGAGAAGGAGTGGAGAGGAATCTTTATTTAGATTAAGAATGGGTGGTCTGAGCTGCTTGTTATGATATATCGATCTTTTCCTTTTCTTTTTTCTTTTTCAGAAAGGATCTCACTCTGTTTCCCAGGCTGAAGTATACTGGTGTAGTCTTGGCTCATTGCAACCTCCATCTCCTGGGTTCAAGCGATTCTCCTGCCTCGGCTTCCCGAGTTGCTGGGATTACAGTTGTGTGCCACAATGATTGGCTAATTTTTGTATTTTTAGTAGAGATAGAGTTTCACCATGTTGGCCAGGCTGGTCTCGAACTCCTGACCTCAAGCGATCCGCCCACCTTGGCATCCCAGAGTTCTGGAATTATAGGCACCTGGCCTCATATCAGTCTTGTTCTGATGATGACTGACCCAGATGGCATATATTATGCTTTTTTATTTTGGTGTCCCCGCATGGGCTAATTAAGCTTTGGAACTGACCTATTTGTTCTAGTGTGGTGGGTAGAGCACATGCCTTGCAGCCACACTGCCTAGGTTCAAATCCTAGCTGTGCTGTCTTAGGCAAGTTATTGAAGCTCTCTGTGCCTTAATTTCTTTATCTGAAAAATGAGATTAATAGTAATTCTTACCTCTTAGAGTTGTTGGGAGAATCAAATGAGTTTACAGTACTTAGAATAGCTTCTGGCACATAATAGTGGTCACTACATGTTAACTATTATTACTCATAATTTATACTTTGCTTACTTCCAAGAAAAATTTGAGATAGCTTAAAATATTAAATCACATACAGAAGAGGATAATTATGTGTGTATTTTTTTTTTGAGAATTTCTAAGTTTCCTATGTGTGTATTTATATTGCATTAAAGATCAGAAACTAATTGGTAGTAGGAGAGAGAAAGAGAAAGACAGGTTTTTACCAATTTGTTTGAATCAGTTACTTCTTTGACACCTAAATTTATCTTTGAACTTCCAGGAAGCCAAGGTAAAAAGAGAAATACACACATTATATGGTTTTTCATTGCGAAATATAAGAAAGCATTCAAGTTAGCCCATTAAAACTCCCTCCCTAGCCCCCTACATTTACACATTCCTCAAGAAGAAATTTATGATATGAATCCCTGTGTTGGAATATTGGAGCCAAGGAATCTGCAGTTGTTTTCAGTTGGCTTTTTGTATCTTCCTCAGTTGGGCTACCTTTAATAAGAGTTCATAACGACAACAGAAGTAATCAGGATACTGCCTGGGATAGTAACAATCAGTATCATCTCTGCATTCTTTCTATTCTTGTCTCAGAGTTTCCTTTCTTCTCTCTTGGCTCAGGAACTCTCTGAAGTCAGGGGCTGAGCCTCGCTGGGTCAAATAATCAGGTGGCCCCACTTGGTTTTAGCTGCCTCCCCACAGCATTAGAGTTGTGTGGAAGCAAGGTGGAACCCATGGCAAAAACTCATGAGGTGAATGGAGACAGGAAGTTCTGAGATAAGTCTAAGAGGGCTTTGAGGAGACTGAGCTTCCAAATTTGGAACAGAAAGATTATCTCAGTGGGAATGGATAAGTTCCGAGAAAGATAACAACTCTCGGCTGGGTGCGGTGTCTCACACATGTAATCCTAGCACTTTGGGAGGCTGAAGCGGGCGGATCACAAGGTCAGGAGTTCGAGACCAGCCTGGCCAATATGGTGAAACCACGTCTCTACTAAAAATACAAAAAAATGAGCTGGGCATGGTGGCGGGTGCCTGCAATCCCAGCTACTCAGGAGGCAGAGGCAGGAGAATCGCTTGAACCCAGGAGGCAGAGGTTGCAGTGAGCAGAGATCACACCACTGCACTCCAGCCTGGGAGACCCTGTGAGACTCCGACTTAGAGGGTAAGGGGGGAAGAAAACAACTCTCTGTCCTCTACCTTTTGAATTCAGAGGAATCTATTGTAAGTCAATATCCTTATGTAAAAACATTGCATAAGTCCAGGAAGACCACCACCACCACAATCCTCCAGCCCGACCTGCTAGGCTTGAAAAAAGTGGCTCTTTGCCTAAGAACTTACACACTCAGAAGCTTTGGACCTATCTCATTGAATTCTTAGGTTCAGAGATGTGGGTGGGGGTTAAAGCTGAATTACTCCGCAGAAGAAAACAAGAGGAATCTATATTTTTGCTCCTCAGAGAGAGGAGCAAGAAAGAGGGCTTGAGTAACCCTCATATGGTGTTGGGAAGGCCTGGAGCCAGCGTTAAGAGAGGAAGTGGAGGGAAGTTTAAGAACAGAAATGCCCACTTCTCTCCCTTTTTAGCTGTTTACATTTTTGTGAAATTAATCCCCTCCAGAGACCCTAACCTTCACCAAACCCCATGATGCACATACAGACCTTGTAAGGAGTTCATATGAAGAAATAAGAGACAGGGCTGACAAGGCCCATGTCTGTGAGGGCACTCACTGGTCAGCAGGATGATTCCCAGATGGAACTGACTTGAGATCTCAAAGCCAGAGGCACTGATGAGAAGGAATGTCTTCCCCACCCTCCATCCCCACTTCCAGGGGAATTTGGAATATTTTGAGGAAGACTATTGGGTCAGTCATCGATCGTGAAATAAAACATACAACCGGGAGCCCCCGTGGCTCCGGCCAGTTGTCCTGGTGTTTGAGGAGGTGAGGCTACATATTCGAAGCCAGCCTGGGCAACATAAGAACCTCTCACTCATTTAAAAAACAAAATACATTGAACCAATCTATGAGCAGTTGGCTATAGCTTTCCAACAGCTTACCCACTGGGAGCATGGAATTAGGTGTTACCTTCACATGTCTGACCTTTAATGAGGTAATGAGGACAACCATCTCCAAAGGGAGGGCTCCTGCCTACCCACTGTGCAGTCTACTTCTCAGCAACCTAACACAGTCCTCCCTAAGAGGGGGTTCCATGGGGCTCACTGAAGCCAGTGAGTGGGGAGGAGAAATGCTGCAGAAATTTACTATGTGTGGCTGGCCCTTTGGCTCACTGCCATTTATGTATGGGTCACCAATCAATCACGGGACCTCATGCTCTGAATACCTTTTGTCCTCTTTGTCGTAAGTGATCAAAGGAAGGAGATTTAGTCCCCAGCCTCAGAAGTGGAGATTGTGGGCTTTTCATTCTGATTGGAAAGAGGTGGTTCCTGCCCTCAGGATGCTCTGAGTTCCCAAGGAGGGGAAGCTTCCATACCGAGGACACAGTTGCAAAGCTGCCAGCAGAGAGGCAAACCTGGGCAGAACTGCACTGCACAAACACCATTCACAATTAACCAAGCAGTTGGAGTGAAAGTGCAGCAGGAAATAGCTTGTTGGGCCTGGGAATTTCGAGCTGAGCTGGATTTGGAAGGCAAGAGTTCTTACTGGCAGCCACTGTCCTGTGCAGTGTCCAGTACTGAGTGAAGCGTCCGCACAATGACCACTCACCTGTGGTTCCCCTCCCTGCTGGAAGAGTAACTCAGGCGTGCTCACCACTTGCTTACTAACAGAGGCCCCAGACAAACAGCCCGCCACAGTGCACACAAGAAGCAAACTCCGGATGACTTTATTTACAGAGATGAAGCTTTTCAACAGGGTCAAAGGGCATTCTCAGAGCACCACAGGTGTGGCTCAGGAGAGGCAGGCTCTGGAGGGGGCGCCTGAACAAGTTCCTCCTCCCTGGCACCAAGTGACCACCTGTAAGTCTGAATAGCACTTCACAGCTTGCAAAGCTGTTTTACACCAAGCAGAACACTCATCTGTCCTTACAAGGCTGGAGGCCAATACTCTATATTTTATGGAGAAGAAAGCTGGGGCCTGAAGGAATTATAAGACAATTGTCAGGCCACACGGCAGAGGCGAGGATGTCCTTTCTACCACCCGACACTGGCCTAGCATCACAGCCTTCGGGTTCTGGACTTTGGGATGCAGAGCATTCAGGGACTATCAGAGTGCATCTATGAAAGGCCACCTGGTCATCTGCATTTCGATCTAGCTCTGCACATTTCAGAAGAAACCCAAAGAGAGAGGAGGCAGAGAGATAGTGTCTGGGAAGGCTGCCTGCCTGGGCTCTGGCTCTCAGGAGGACAGGGGGAAGCCAGCGTCCTTTTTCCAAACGCGGGTCACCTTTGCCCCGGTCCGGGCATTGTTTGGGAGAGGAGAGCCTGGCCCTTGATAGCTGGCAGCTGGGGCCCTCCCCGCGCGCGCCCGGGCCCTACCGGCCCCTCCGGAGTCTGTGCCCATATAAGGGAAGCACTTCCAGGCGGCCGAGGTAGAGGCTGTGACGCCCCCGGTCCACGTCAGCGGCCGGCGGGAGGCGCGAAATCCCGGCAGAAAAACAAGTGACGCGACGCGGAAGGGAGGCGTGGGGCGGCGGGAGGGAGCGGCCGCGCCTGCCGAGTTAACCCCTGCCCAGGCGGCGGGACCCGCCAAGGACAGAGCGCGGCCAGCCAAGGTCGTGGGCTGTCTTTGCGCTTCTGTGTGAATGGGTGCTCGGAGCGGGGGAAGCCGGGGGCCGGGGGCCGCGCTGGTGACACCTGCCTGAGCACCCCTGTCCTGGGGTGGGCGCAGGTATCTGTGTTCTGGAAGATCTGCTCTTTGGGCATCCAGGTGTGTTTCAACACCTGCGCATTTTGCCTGGTGGTGTCAAGGACGCACATTACATGGACAGCAGCGGTGTGTGTTTTTACTGCAGAGCCTAGGGATTTTGCCATGGGGTGTTTAAAGACAATCAGGTCTCCTCTTGAAACTCAATCTCTTCTGTCCTGAAACAAGCAAACAAAAAGAACAACTGGCATCTGTGCTTCCAGAGACCCTGGAGAGTCTCAGGAGAGGCGCTGCTGTAAGGGGACTGGTTTCTCATTAGCCAAGTGGCCTCCCCACTCTTTCCTCAGACCAAGCAATAAAAAGGTATGGCCTAGGGGCTGACGGAGAAGCAGCCTGAAAAAGGAGGGTTTCCGGAGGCCTCTTGCCAGGCAGAGGCCAAGAAAGAAACAGAAAAGGAAGAGAAGCTGCCATGAGAACTCAGGGCTCATCACGGAGCCTTCATTGTCTGGGGCCAGGTTGGGGAGGCGCTCTGATTTCTGAGTCCAGCTGTGTGCTCAGACAAAGCCTGTTGGCATGCTGTTCTCGGAGGCCTGCCACATCTGGCTTGAAATTGTGTGTGCCCGTGCCTGCCTGTGGTGGGCTGGGAAGTAACTTGGCTAGCTCAGCCTCCAGGAAAGTCCCCAGGGCCTCCCAACCATCCCTTCACACCCACAGCGCTCAGCCACCCACATTCACTGCTCTAAGACCTACTTCCTCTCTCTCCTTCCCCTGCCCCAGTCTCCCCCTGGTAGAGTTGTCTGGGTGGAAAACTCACCCCATCCCCAAGCTCTGGGTGCTGTGATAGAGTGGGAGTCTGGGGCATGAAAAGAGACAGTGGCCCTCTTGGCAGGGTATTGGCCGAGGATGTGGCAAGTTTGCCTTGGCTGTGAGCACAGTCCCCGTCCCTGAAGCTTACCCTTGGGGTGGCTGATGAACATGGTTTTATGCCTGGGAATTTTAAAGGCTGCTGGAGGGGCCTTCCTTCCTCAGGAGCCAGTGTCCTGGGACTGGAAGATACCAAAGGTGTTGAAGAATGAAAACAATGGGGCAGTGTTTGTGTTTCTGCCTGGACAGTGCTGCATGGTGGTCATGGCTGTGGGCTTTGGGGTCAGATGGGACTTTAGCTCTGCCCCTTGCTGGTAGGTCTTCTGGCAAGTTCCTGACTTCTCGGAGCCTCAATTTCCTTGTTTGGAAAATAGAAGTAAAAGTATTAATCATACTGATTCGTTGTTGTTGTTGTTTGAGGCAGGGTCTCACTGTGTCACCCCACCCAGGCTGGAGTGCTGTGGCATGACCATAGCTCACCGCAGTCTTGACCTCCTGGGCTCAAGCGCTTCTCCCACCTCAACCTCTGGAGTAGCTGGGACCACAGGCATGCACCACCATGCCTGGCTGATATTTTTGGTATTTTTTGTAGAGATGGGGTTTTGCCATGTTGCCCAGGCTGGTCTCAAACTCCTGAGCTCAACCAATCCATCTACCCGCAACCTCCCAAAGTGCTGGAATTATTGGCATGAGCCACCGTGCCTGGCCTGTATTGTTCTTTTGAGGATGAAAAGAGATCACATTTATCAAGCATTCTACACATATGTTCACTCCTTCCACAATAGTTGCGCACCCGGAACATAGTAAACACATTAAATAGTAACTTTTATTACTATTAGCAGTGGTAGTTGTGTCATAAAAGTCCTGTCGGACACCACATGGAGAGTTAGCCGGAGTCACCAGGTGTTCAACGTTTGCCTTTGGAAGTCCCCTGCCTCTCACCTTTCTTTGAGGTCACTCTGGTACTTCATCAACTCCAGCACCTCCTCCACCATCCTGACCCCTGCCTGGCCTGGAAGAAAAAGCAATGGGCATAGAAGCACAGGACCGAGGCTTCCACCCCAGCTCTGCCCTGCTCTGGGCCACTCAGCCCTTCTGAGCCTCAATTTCCTTATCACTGAAATGGAGAGGGGACTTTCTGGCTGGCTTATTTATTGTGAGAGTCGAGAGAATAAATATTTGTGAAAATACTTTGAAAACAGCCCCCACCTATCAGTTCTCCACCAGGAGAATTCTCCCTTCTCATCCTCAGCACCAGCTCCTACCCCACACTACCCCTTTAAGTCTCTCTCTAGATTTTCATGGCTTTGAGCATTTTGTTCACAGCTCTGTTGACAGTGTCCCCTTGACTTCAGAATTCTGGAGGTGGCTGAATTCCGACTTCCCTACGGACACCTCCTCAGGGCAGGGAATATGCCTTATTCATTCATCCTGTGATTCCCAGACCCAGGAAGGGCACGTCGTAGGAGCTCAGTCCACACTGATTCTTTTTCTTCTACCAGCAAATCCCAGGGATGGAAGCCTGAAAAAGTGGCCCCAATAGAATTTGGGGAAGCAGGCTCTGTCCTCCGAGACAGAGGGGTTGAGGAAGGCGGGAGGACAGGAGGAAAGGAGGGGATCAGCCCTGCACTGTGCAGACCAAAGGATGGCCACTGTCGCCACACACAGACACAAGCTAATGCCAGTCCCCATAGGGTGACATGGTGCTGACTGGGTTTACTCAGAGTTCCCAAGGCTGGGAGAACCTCTGAGAGCCTCAGCAGAGAGCCCAGCCACTCTTCCTGGTGGGAAAGCAAACATTCTGCCTAAAAGGGAAGTCCCTGGGTTTCAAGTTCCACTTCCTCACAGCCAGAGCGCTAACCTAAACCCTGCCCTCTCTTCCTCCCTCACCCCACAGGCAAACCATTTCCTCTTCTGCTGAGCTCATGGAAACAAACAACAGCTGTCCTCTCATTGATTTTTGGTTTAAAAATAAGAGACTCTTGCTTTACCTCCCCCTTACCTCTGATGACCAGAGACCTCAGCACAGTCCCTTCAGGCCTCCACCCACTCCCCTGTGCACAGAGGGGCAGACCCTGGGCTGCCCACAACCTCTCCCCTCCTCCCTGTGGGGACCAGACTCTGCCTGCCACTGAGCCATACCCATTCACCCTCAGTGGGGTGACTGCAGCTGCCCCGTCACTGAGTCTTTTTTTTTTTTTTGAGATGGAGTCTTGCTGTGTTGTTCAAGCATGATCTCGGCTCACTGCAACCTCCGCCTACCGGGTTCAAGGGATTCTCCTGCCTCAGCCTCCTGAGTAGCTGGGACTACCACCACGCCTAGCTAGTTTTTGTATTTTTAGTAGAGACGGGGTTTCACCATGTTGGTCAGGACGGTCTTGATCTCTTGACTTCGTGATCTATCCGCCTCGGCCTCCCGAAGTGCTGGGATTACAGGCATGCGCCACCGTGCCAGGTCCCGGCCACTGGGTCTTACCAGTGTGGCTCCTGCATTCACACTTTTTGCCACATCACTTTGTCTCTGCAGTGGGCCTTGCGCAAAGCTGGGAGGAAACAGCCTCTGTAGAAATCAAGGTTTCCTGCCCTGTGAAGGCTGATGCAGCGCCTTGGAGATATTTCCTACAACTTTGCCAGGCAAATTGCAGGCCAAGGAAAAGATCGCGAGTGTGAAGTTCTGCGTTCACAGTTACTCAGAAACCCCTCTAAGCCTCATTGTTTTCATCTGAAAGATGACAGTGGCGAACCGCGTATAGAGTGACTGTCAGGGTCAGATGAGATGTGGTTGTGAAGGTGCATCGTAAACGGTGCCACCATGGACACACGAGCTGCTACTTCTGCCTGCCACAGACCCCAGGTCACCACCGGCTGCCATCTCTACAAGTGGCCCTGCCTTCCGGAAAATCCCAAACCAAGACTTGCCTCCCTGGGCCTCCGAGTCCACCCCGTCCTGTCTCCTCGGGCGTACTGACTCAGCCCACAGCACAGGGAAATGCGCCTGTTGTTTGAGAGGCGTGGAAAGTTTCCTCCCGCTTTTTCCACGGTTTGCGTTTGTCTTACCTGTTCCACCTGCTTCCTAGCACCGTGGGAGTGCTGGTTCCTCCGCAGTGGATCCATGGCCAGCACCTGTTTGTTCCCTCACAGCACAGGACAGCAATAAGTGTGCTAAATGTAAGTGTGTGTATGGGAGAGGGCACACAGCCAGATGGCTTCTTGGGGCAAAGCCTTATTTCTACCACGTAAGACTTTGTAGACAATCAGACTCTGGCTATCGAGGGGTTTTGTGTTCATTTTCTTTTGTGAATCAAGCTAATTTTGGATTCACTGGGATACAGTAGTGAACTGAAAGGCAGCTGTCTACAGGAGCTCAGAGAACCAAGCAGAGTCAAGCCCTGGGAAGCCTTTTAGACAACGATTTGCGGAGAAGGAGAGGGACAGTCATAAAGTTCCCACGTCCCTCCCAGTCCCAGGCTCACCTTGCAGAGGTGTGGCAGAGGGCAAGCACGCCCAGCAGCTTCTCATCTGAAAGCCAACTGGCACAGCCCGCCTCCAGTGGGCCACCCATGTTGCTGGGGCCAGTGACCCTCTGAGCTGGGAAATCCTGGCCAAACAAAGGCCCTCGTGCCTCAGAGAGCAGAGGGTTCCAGAAGATCAGGGTAGCTTTATCCCTGCCTTAGCAAGCAGACCTAGAAGTGGGATGGAGAAGGGCTTTTGAATCTCCTTCCAAAGGTCCAGAGAAATCTCCTTGGAAATTGATTCATTATTGATTATTGTAACAA
Source organism: Cacajao melanocephalus (assembly GCA_963573385.1). NCBI lineage: Eukaryota > Metazoa > Chordata > Mammalia > Primates > Pitheciidae > Cacajao > Cacajao melanocephalus. The sequence continues at coordinate 10,059 of CAUYLG010046217.1, forward strand.
GAGTTCCTCCTCCCCCAGGAAGTTCCCCAGAGTGGTCTTCCTCTAATAGAGGGAGAATTGCGTGATGGGTGGTCGGAGGTTCCAGCTGCTGTACCAGATCACTTGAGTTCAAATCTTATCTTCAACAAGTTACCTAATATTCACTATGCTTCAGTTTCCTCATCCATAAAGAGGAAACTACATGATATCTATCACATAGGATTGTTTTTGAATAATGAGTTACTAGGGGCCACTCAGGGCTCAAAATTGTTATTGTAAGAAAAGACTTTACTTAAGAGTCCTCCTAGTTTAATTTCTCTACCACTATGAAAAGAAATTCTCTCCCTGATTCTGACGCCTTTCTTTCTTTCTTTTTCTTTTCTTTTCTTTTTTTTTTTTTTTTTAAGAGAAGTGGTCTCACCACGTTGCCTGGGCTGGTCTCAGACTCCTGGGCTCAAGCCACCTACTCACCTCAGCCTCCCAAAGTGCTGCGATGATAGGTGTGATCAATATATAACATATATGACATTATATATAACATATTATGTTTCTCCTGGCCTCTGAACTCCTGGTTCAGCGAGAGGAGAATGCTCAGTTCCTTCCTGTGGACTATGAAAACCACAGGAGCCATTCCTCAACAGCAATAGGGCAATGAGAGCCATTTGGAGTATTAGGAAGCAGAAGGTCTGAGAATCTTTAAGAAACTCGCCTGGCCACGATGTCCCTGACTTGATTTATTCAGTCCCTGTCCTGCCATATGGTTATTATAACTATATTATATCCCAGAACTTTCCCATTTATCGTGTTATTTAATCTTCATGATGATCCCACAGAATAGGCTATAAAGATCTTATCAGAGAAGCCAACTGGGTCCCTGGGAAGGGTCTCCCACCTCCTGCCATACTGAGAAGGATCCCTTCTATCTTTGCCCAGGGCTGTTCCACTGAGGAAGCTGCAAGGTGGTTCCATGGAAGACCAGTTCAGAGTCCATAATAGCAGGATGACTTAATGACAGGTTGAATCAGTGGGTTATTTGGAGCAGGCACTGCAGGGAAAGGGCTGGCCCTGTCAGACGTGGCTCATCCTCTTCCCTCTTCAAAAGCACTCCCTCTTAATGCTTGACCTATCAGAATCGAGGAAGTACATGGCACTCTTGCTGGAGCCCAAATCTGCAGAGTCAAGTGCACATCCAGCCTGCTAACAAGAAATTCCAGGTGCCCTGAGGACAGTGGTGCTGGCCCCAAAGTCACAAGAGCTTTCCGGGTTTAGGCACACCCTGCACTGATGCTGGGGGACTGGGAGTAAGACACAGAACCTCTCCAGACACCTGGCCTGGGAGAGTCATCCTGTCCTGCTTACAGTGGAGAGGGACAGAGCCTGTCAGTCCCAGCCCCAGCTCTCCAACATGATACCAGAAGTCAGGAGCCTGGTGAGCTCTCTGCCTCAGCCACCAACTCTCTGCGTCTCAGTCCCCTTCATTATAAAGTGAGGATGTCAGATTAACCATAGCGAAGATAGCCGTGAGCTTGGACAGCCTGGATGATCTTCTCGGAGCCAAATTACCCTAATTCCTTCCATCTCCTGTCATTTGCCTTCTACTTGTTGGTCTCATATACATCTTTTTAAAGGCTTTTGTCAGTTTAGTTCAATTCAGCATTCTCCAAGCAGCTGTTAGACAATGGACATTGACCCGATCCTGGAAAATCAATGGTGCCAAGATATCTGTTTCCAGGTGCTTCCAGTCTAGCAGAGGAAGGCAGGCAAGGGAGCAGACAAGATCAGGGTCTCTGGAAGCTGTGAGAGGGAGAAGAACAGGGAAAAGATCCCACCAGGACAGAAAGGGTCTTCCTGAGGAGACTTGAGTCTGGGAAGAAACTCACCCCTTTCCAGGAGAAGTAGAGGCAAGGGAGAAGGGGACTAACATTTTTTGTTTGTTTTAAGATTTGGTTTCACTATGTTGCCCAAGCTGAAGTAAAATGACTATTCACAGATGCAATAATAATGCACTGTAGCCTCGAACTCCTGGCTTCAAGGGATCCTCTCACCTCAGCCTCCTGAGTAGCTGGGACTATAGGTGTAAGCCATTGCACCTGGCTGGGGGGTACTAACTTGTAAGTTATTATTATTATTATTTATTAATTTATTTATTTTTGAGACAAGGTCTGGCTCTGTTGCCCAGGCTGCAGTGCAGTGGTGTGATCTCAGCTCACTGCAACCTCCATTTCCCAGGCTCAAGTGATCCTCTCATCTCGGCCTCCTGAGTAGCTGGAACTATAGGCACACACCACTATATTTAGCAAACTTTTGTAACACCATGTTGCCCAGGCCGGTCGCAGACTCCTGAGCCTCAGCCTCAGCCTCCCAGAGTCTTGGGATTACAGCATGAGCCACCATGCCCAGCCTTAAGTAATTATTTCTAATAGACCAAACACCGCACTAGACAACTTACATATTATTTCACTTCACTCTCATAAACTTTTGAGTAAGTATTAAGCCCATTTTACAGATGAACAAACTAAGGCTCAGGGTGCCTAAAGCCATACTACAGGGTCGAGCTGAGACTCAAATTCAAGTCTGCCCGATTCCAGAACCCATGCCTTTTCCACCAGCTAACAGAGTGTGAAGGGCACAAATAGCTGAGACTTCGCATACTGGGTAGGGCCTGGGCCTGCTGGCCTTTTCTGAATCCTCCTGGCCTCTCCCACAGCCAACAGGAGAACTGCCACTTTAAGAGGCACGGCCCCTTAGAAGGGTTGGTTTCCATTCATTTTTAATGGCCCAGCTGCTGTGGTCTCCCTGCCTCCCCATGGGCTAGTCCAGGAGTGTCTCTGCAACTGAGCACCGTCACCACACTGAGGCCTGTCAATGTTTAATAGCAGCAAGGATCTTATCTCGGTTACCCAAGTCGTTTAGATTACTCCTGCGCAGGGTGCCTGGAGCATGAGGGGAGGCAGCAGATGGCAGACCCATCAGTTACCCTTCTGCTCTGCGGAGGGAGGAGGGATTATGGGAGCAGAAAGGGCGAGAGGGTGGGAGAAACGGAGGGTGGTGGGGAGACACACTGTAACAGGACAGAATGTGCATGGCCCTGCCTGTGTTCTCCACCCTCCCTATTCTCAGCCACCTCCCACAGCGGCTGCCCACACACTTTCAAAGCCCTCCTGAGAGACCCAAAACACAGGGGAGTGAGTGGTTAAATTTCTGTGAAACTTGAACCTAGATGACCTTTAAGCCCCCTCTGGTGTTCCCTGGGCATCAGAATCTCTGCCTATTTTCAGGGAGAAAACACAGCACTACTTGTCTCTCTTATAAACTGTTGAAAACAGGGACCCTGGGTGCTCCCGGGGCACGGATGTGTTGCAAAGGTCACACAAACTATACCTTCAGTACAACCTCACAGATTCATAGATGTGTGAGCTGGGTGGGACCCCATGCCCTGGGTCCTGGCTCTAGAGTACCCTAAGTGGGAGGGATAGGTTCTTGCTACTCCCCTGGGCCCAGGGAATGCCTGGATCAGATAGTCAAGTTCTATTTGGGGAGTAGAACGTCACAGTTCAAACAGAGTACCAGAGGCCACGCTGATGTTATTTACAGACATTGTCTAAAGATCTAGCCTCCAAGCTGGGAGGAAGGGCAATGAGCTTGCTGCCTTCTCCGATTTCTCCTGCTCTCTGAATTTCTTATATCCTGTCATCATTCCTCATCCCCCTACCTTGTCTCCATCCAGGAGCACCCTATGCTGCCGTATCTGATGAGTCACTCACAGCCGGGAGCCTGGAGAGAGTGTTCTTAGACAGAAGGGGAGGATTGGGAGCAGAGCACAGGACCCACCACCAGGGCCAGAGGACCCAGAGAGGTTCCTAGACATGGGTTTGGACAACTGGGAGCTGGAGAGGGGCAAGGAGGACTCAGGGAGGCCTCACTGGGTCTGGTGAACATTTCCCTGCCCTGTGTTCTGGGGCTTTCCGCCTGACGGGAGTTACAGTGAAAAACAGCAGGATGCTTTTCTAGGAAGACTTCTGCAGGTTGGGGGTGGGGAGCGGTAAGGGTGATTTCATCATTATTTCACTCCTAGTTCAAATGGGAAGAAGGCTGGCTGAATGGACCAATAATAGGCAGCACATCAGACAAACGTTCCCAGGGCCGGGACCTTTGACTCCTAGCGTGGGTTTTTGAAGTTTGAACTTCCAGAGGCTGGGGAATCCTGAAGGATATTTCTGAGACCCTGTGGAGCTTGATACCAGTGGTGTTAGGATTGAAGGCACCGGGCACATGCTGCCTCCTGGGTCACTTGCTGAGGTTTCTATGCTGATGAAGTCCCTCTTCCTGACTCCTCCCTTTACCTTCAACATGCCTGCTTGGTGTCTGCGCCAACCACTTCATACCCTTTACCCCTGCAAACAGCACAGGCCCTGATATGCACATGATCTGTGTAACAACAGTCCCTACCTCAAAATGCTATGAGAATTAAGTGATATGTGTGGAATGCCTAGACCAACACTTGGTGCACAGCTAACACTCACTAAGTCAGCTTGCTTCTCTGGGGAGGCAAGACAGATGCTTTCTGAGTAGTAAGGTCTACAGGTGTGTGCCACCCCATGTCCCACTAATTTTTAAATTTATTTTATTATGTGTAGAGATGGGATCTCCCTATGTTGCCCCGTCTGGTCTCAAACTCCTGGGCTTAAGTGATTATCCCCTGCCTTGGCCTCCCAAAGTGCTGGGATTACAGGGGAACCCCATAAATATTCCTTGAGTAAGTAAATACGTGAATAAAGCCAATGTCACAGGATAGGAGTCTGGCCTAACGGAAAGAGCCCTAGATGGGGTGGGAGGTCTAGGTTCTAGTCCGAACCCCGCCACTAAGTAGCTGTGGATTTGGACGTCTCTTTTTCATCTCATGGCTTCCTCTTGTTCATCTGAAAAATTAAAAATTTTGTGTAGATGATTTCTGAAAACCTTGCTTCTGACAGTTGGCAATTATGAGATATGGTTTGCTGAGCATCTGTGATATTTAGGAACTATGCTACGTGCTTCCTATAAATTACCTCTAATATACTGATTCAGTAGTTTGAGGTGGGGTCCAGAATCTCAGGGAGAGGCTGCGTGATCTGAATTTTTATCGAACTTCCTGGGTGATTTAAATTGGTATCCTAAGGTCCCTTGGTATGCAGGCATTTGAATGTCAGATGAGAGATTTTTAGTTAGTACTATAGGCAATGGGAAGCTATTGAAGGTTTTTAAAGCAGAAAAAAAAAGGGTAATGCTATGTATAGAGAGAAAGAACTAAGAAGCTAGGAAGAAGGAAGAGAAGTATCTTGATCTGTTACATGTTGAGACTGAAATACCAGAAAAATGCTTCAAAGGTGTCCAGCTCTCAATGGGAAAAAAAATAAATTGGAAGCTCTGTAATAAAGGTAGAGTTAGAGACGATGATTTTGAGATTTATTCTTTATCAGGAGATGCAAATTCAGATACTCCAGAATCAAGGTAGGTAATGCAAATGAGGATTAAGTATAATTATTAAAAACAGCACTCATCTTTAATAAATGGCAAGTACCACTTTGTCTCAGCAGGGATGCAATAGGTAATGGTGGAGACCATGGTGAACCAGAGGATATACTCCCTGTCTTATGGGTCAGTCATTGCCAAAGAGAAGTGTGGGATCAGTGTTAACAGATATTCCGGTTTTTACAGAGAAATTCTAGATATTTTTATTTTGACACTTCCTAATTATTAAATGTTAACAACTAATTTTTTTTTTTTGAGACGAAGTCTCGCTCTGTTGCCCAGGAATGCAGTGGCACAATCACAGCTCACTGCAAGTTCTGCCTCCTGGGTTGATGCGATTCTCCTGCCTCAGCCTCCTGAGTAGCTGGGATTACAGGCACCTGCCACCACGCCCAGCTGATTTTTGTATTTTTAGTAGAGACGGGGATTCACCATCTTGGGCAGGCTGGTCTTGAACTCCAGGCCTTGGCCTCCCAAAGTGCTGGGATTACAGGCATGAGCCACTGCACCCGGCCCACAACTAATTTTTTAAGTGCTTAAACACTATACAGACAGAACCATTATATCTATGGTCAGCTCTGCCTTGGGGGGTTCCAATTTGTGACTTTTGAGTTATACAGATGGGATTCATGACAGAGTTGAGTAAACTGAGAAGAAATCCAGGTGCGGCACTGTAAAGAACCACGACCCTCCCAAGCCTCCAAGCTTCCAAGCAGGCTTAGAGAGACCCTGGTTCTTTTGGCTACTGGGTGTTTGGTGAGCTCCCATGTTGGTGGCAGCAAGTGACGCCTGCACCTGCCACGGCTATTTCTGCCCATCAGCTGGAAATCATGTGGGTAGACTCTGAGGTCCTGATACCTCTGAGGTTAGATGCCACCTTGGGGACGGGCCTGCAGCCTTCACTCCACCACTCTGTATGGCCACTTTCATCCCAAACTGTGAAGATGTCCTCTACCTAGGAGTGTCTGAGTCCTGGCTGGAGCAGGCATCTTGTTTAACACATCTTAGACATTCACTTTGTATCAGGAAATTCTTGTGTTGTCTAATTTAAGTGCTTTTTGTACAATTCAATCTTTTTTTGCTTCTTCTATCTTCAGAGCAAGTGGTGGAATGTGTTACTCTTTAGCTTCCAGACTCTCCTTCAGCCTTCAGTAGGGTGTCAAAAAGTCCCTTCTCAAAAAGTGTCCTCAGGACTGGAAAACTTGTTGTTACCTGCAGATTAGGAAGCCGTTTGCTTATTTATATGTTAGCAAGCCTTCCTTTAGTCTACATGGGTAGTTTTTTGCTTACTCTCAACCCTAATCATCTTTGCATTATCTATTTCTGTCCCTACTCAGTTCATTCTGGGGTGGAGGAAGGGGTTCAAACCAGAAATATTAAAAATAGCTAGCATCCCCACCTTCCTGTAGTTCTCATTAGCACGTTTTAGAAACAATGTCATTTTCTTCTCTTCTTAAACTCTGTTCTGATTCTAAAGAATAACTCCCAGACTGGCTGGCCTGGAACTGACCTTGAAAGGTTCAACTTTGTGAGAAAATGATGGGGAACCCACAAACATGTCCTGATCATTACCCAAAAATGCCTGCAAAGAGTTATGATATATTTAGCAGTATCTCCACCCTGATTAGGAAATGAGGAAGAGGCAGCTAGTCTTCCCTGGGTGATGTTTCTTATCAGCTCTGGCAGCACAGTAAAGTTGTCACCAATGAGGACTGTAAAGAGGAACGATCAAATTAGCATTTGCACCAGCTACACTCAGACATGCTCCACCGAAATGTACACTCTACCCTGATGCCCACATTTCTCCAGACGACCTTCTTCAACAGATACCATTATATGTGCATATTAACATAGCTGACACATACCCATATCCCTTTCTATCCACAAACATCAGAGCCCACGTGCAATCTAAGTATGTATGTTCACTCAAATATGTATACTAATACCTCCCTAACTACACTGACACACACACACAGACCAACAAAAAATACACGCTGCATGGCGTAGAAATGACCTGCTATTATCCTCCAAGAATATCAGCTCAGCTTCTGCCTACCTCATGCAACCTCAGGTTTCTACTTATGCTCAGAAAATTGAGGCAACCAAGCCAAGTCCCCACAGGCCCAAGAGCACTGAGAAAGATAGAAATCACTTGCAACCGCCAGGTGCGATGGCTCACACCCGTAATCCCAGCACTTTGGGAGGCCGAGGCAGGCAGATCATAAGGTCAGGAGATCGAGAGCATCCTGGCCAACATGGTGAAACCCCAACTCTACTGAAAATACAAAAATTAGCTGGACGTGGTGGCACGTGCCTGTAATCCTAGCTACTTGGGGGGGCTGAGGCAGGAGAATCGCTTGAACCAGGGACTTGGAGGTTGCAGTGAGCTGTGATGGCACCACTGCACTCCAGCCTGGTGATAGAGCAAAAACTCCATCTCAAAAAAAAAAAAAAAATCATTTGCAACCATCCAGTTGCTTCTGAGCTGGAAATGGAGAACAGGGCTGCGTGCTACCCCCACAGACGGGGCCAGCATAGAGGCCTGAGGATTGGGATCCACTTCTCAGTGGGAATATGGGCTGAAGAAAGCCGGTGAGTCACTCCTGAGTGGGTCACACAGGTGGGCCGTGCAAGTGGGGGAAATGAGCAACCAGGACCAGAGGAACCAATAGGTCTGAGGTCACATGGCACAGAAGTTCCGGTCCTGATGAGGCATAAATGAAGTCCACCCTCATTCCCACCACCCCATCCCCCTCTTCAGTGGGTGAAGTCACTGGTCAGCACACGTCAACATTTAAAGTTCAAAATTCAATCCAAGACCCTTGGGGTGGGAGTGGAGGGAGGAAGAGAAGAACGAGGAGGAAGAGGAGAAGGAGGAAGGGCAGGAAAGGAGAAAGAGAAGCAGGAAGGACAGGTGGGGAGAGAGAGTGTGACCCACTCTCCTTACCAAGCTGCTCTAACAGCACCTTGGTTACACCAAGGAATGGGAGGCAACAGGCAACATGCAAAGAAGAAAAGCAGGGGCGATGTCTTGACTTTTAGAGCTTCTAAGGATTCTGGTCCTGGCAATTTAAGAGCAGTTTCAGGAAATTTCAAAAACAATTGGGACTATTTTAATGTATTTGTCCAGAAATTGATTGAGAACCTAAATCCAGACCAGGGTACAATTACACTGTGTGTGTGTGTATATATATATATATATATATATATATTTTAATTTTTAACTTTTTGAGATGGAGTCTTGCTCTGTTGCCCAGGCTGGAGTGTAGTGTCATGATCTTGGCTCACTGCAACCTCTGCCACCCAGGTTCAAGCGATTCACCTGCCTCAGCCTCCGGAGTAGCTGGGACTACAGGAGCGTGCCACTACGCCCAGCTAATTTTTGTATTTTTAGTAGAGATGGGGTTTCACTATGTTGGCCAGGCTGGTCTTGAATTCCTGTCCTCAAGTGATCAAGCTGCCTCAGCCTCCCAAAGTCCTGGGATTACAGGTGTGAGCCACTGGGCCCAGTTGCACTGTATATTGACTTGCAAACTTTGAATGATGAGATAAATTAAGCTTCCTCTACCTAGGCTTGTGTATAGAAAGAAAAAGAGGAGGGCCGGGCACAGTGGCTCACGCCTGTAATCCCAGCACTTTGGGAGGCCGAGGCCGGTGGATCACCTGAGGTCAGGAGTTCAAGACCAGCCTGGCCAACATGGTGGAACCCCCATCTCTACTAAAAATACAAAAATTAGCTGGGTATAGTGGCATGTGCCTGTAGTCCCAGCTATTTGAGAGGCTGAAGCAGGAGCGTCGCTTGAACCCAGCAGGCGGAGGTTGCAGTGAGCCAAGATCTCACCATTGCACTCCAGCCCGGTAGACAAGAGCAAGACTCAAAAAAAAAAAAAAAAAGAAAGAAAGAAAAGGGGAGAAAGCGAGGAAACTGCCTTCTGGTATTTATGGATCATCTCTGCCCTACACGAAGTTCACAAACTAATCACCAATGAGGAGACCAAGGTACACCCCAGGTAATGGTGGAGACAAGGGGTTCCAGACTCCTGGCTCCTGTCCCATTCATGCATCGTCGTTTGCAATGACAGCTCTATTGGACCTGACCCAGGCAACAGCAGTACATGGGCACCACAGTCTAATAAAAAGGCCCCATACTTGAAGTCAGAGAATTTGGTCCCAGTCCTGGCTCCCTTGAGAATTCACTGTGTGGCCTGGTGAGTGATAGAAAAATCTACGTAAGGGGCTGGGCGCAGTGGCTCATGCCTGTAATCCCAGCACTTTGGGAGGCCGAGCCGGGAGGATCACTTGAAGTCAGGAGTTCAAGACCAGCCTGACCAACATGGTGAAACCCTGTCTTAAAAAAAAAAAAAAATCTACATAAGGAAAGAATTCTATTTTCTGAGGCAAAAAACAGGTGATGGGTTGCCACAAGAGTTTTTTTTTTTAGCAGTTCAGCTGCAAGAGATGTTAAGCATCTCTTACAACTCACCCATCAAAGACGTATTTAGGAAGATGTTCGGTGTTTTCAGATTAGGTGCTTAACAACCTTATACAGCTGTCTGTATCTTGACCTATTTCCCTGACTTCCTTGGTGGTTGACCTTGGTCAATTCCGGCCTTGCTGACACCTGGTTTCTATGGTTTGGTACATCTCTAAGTTATCTTATTTCCTGTGTCAGCCCTGTCTCCTGAAACAAATAATTCTTTCCCATCAGTGAGCAGAGGTAATGATCTCATCTGGCCTGATCCAGCATCTGGGGAGAAGCCAGTGAAGAGGCCATCTAAATGTGTTTAATGCCAAATCTTAGAATTCCAGGGCATTTTGATTTGTTGTATGAAGCAGTAGAGCAGAATATTTGAATTCTGAATTGTCCCAAAAATGTGGGACAGGTGAGTGTAGTAACCTGTTTTCAAGTAACTTGCAAACTCTGGCTGAGTCTCTAAAAAGATCACTAAAACTACCAAATGATAGATTATGATGCCCAATATATGGTATGGATGACATTAACTCAGCCGCAAGAGAATGGTCAGCATAGGTTTTCAAGGTGGAAGACCAAGATTACACTGTGCCTTCGGTGATGTGGGAGAGTGAGGTGGGGCAGGACGGGGCAGGGCGGGGCAGGGTGGGGGCTGGGGGGATGTGGTGGAGACAATGATGTATGCAGGAGATAAGGACAGGAGCCACGGGGCAGTAGGGTCATGCATGTTCAGGCATGCGTGGAATGGGGACCACGTTACAGGGCAGAGATGGGGACCATGGGTAAACTGTTGAGGGATCCATGCTGTAGATTTGCTGTGATACTTAGAGGACAGTGAGAAGAGTGACCCTGGAGCACAAAGTAGCAGAAACCTAAAAAGGCAGATGTGGTTAAATGATGAACGGTCTTAACCATTAGGCAAAGGAGTCTGGATTTGATTTAGTAGACGAATAGGGGAGGGGGTGTTTCAGAATGACCTGACCAAGAGAAGAGCTAGCGAATGGAGTATTTTAGGAAGAGAACTCCACTAACAGTGGGAAGGGTGGCCTGGGGATGGGACTGGATGAAATCCACTGCAACAGTCTAGATAGAAAGAAGCGACTGATTTGGGGACTGGATCTAGGGAGCAAAGTACAAGGAGAGGCTGACCTTTCTGAGCCGAGTGACTGGGAAGGGATGGTGTCGCTGACAGACATGGAGATCAGGAGGGAGCTAGCTTCGGCTGACATTGAGGTGTCAATGTGAGGCCGGACATCCAAGGGAGAGGACAGAGCTGGTGGAAACAGGAGCAGGATGGAAAGACTGTGCAGATGAGAAAAGCCATCGTGAAACAGTTACTTCAAGACAGACTTCACGCATAGGACCGCTCCAGGGAAAGGCAGCCTAGAGAAAAGGGAGGAGGACTGAGGGGACATAGTGTGGGGAACGGGGCAGGAAGGGGTCCAGGGCCAGCACAGCAAGGCAAGGGGGTGGAGAAGCCTGGGGCACAAGGAAAAAGGACAGGGACACTGCTTCCAGAAGGCGGTCAGAGGGTCCAGAGTTCAAGGAAAATGGGAATTTACAGAGGCCATTGGGTGTGAGTCACTTTACAAAACACTGGGCATCCGTACGCCAGGCCCTGGGCCAGGCTCTGGGGTGTTGGGTAGAAGTTACTCACATTCAACAGACATCTACCTAGTGCCCGTGATGGTGGCACTGAGTGTAGCAGAGGGAGACAGGCCAAATTCTTTCCCGAGAAGCTGCAATCCACAATAAGAAAGGAAGACGGCTGGGGGAAAGGAGGGGGAGAACGGAAGAATATGTACAGTTGGGAGCAGACTACGAATTCAAAAAAATTGGCACTTAAGGATTAAGTGAGAACTAGAAAAACAAGTCGAGGAGACAAAAGGCTTGCAACACACCTCCTGCCCCTACCCACCAGAAGTGTTAGACTTGAGTGTTTCTAAGCAAGAGAAAAGGCATTGCTGTAGACCGTGGAACTTGCTGTGGGAGGTGGGATTACTACGGAAATAAATAGAAGACAGCCTCCGTTTCCAAAGAGCCAAGAGGAACCCACTTCGTCTAGTTAAGAGAGGAAGCAAAGCCGTCAAGTGGTGACCACACGTCCTGGTGAGTGGTTCTGACCGTGTATGGTTGGAAAATGCTGTGGGAATCAGAAAGGGGAACCCTTTGGGAGGGGTGGTGTCACCGAAGGCTTCTCGGAGGAGGTGGCCTCTAACCCGAGCCTTAAAGATGGGCGGAGAGGCGAGGCCCGGGCCTGCCCGGAGCGGAGCACTCGGGAGCCGCCTCCCTCCGCCCAGAGCGCTCGGCCCCCTCCCCGGCCCTCGCTTTCTCCTCCCGCCTCGCAAGGCTCAGCAGGGCGCAGGTTCCTAGCACTGACGTCAACGAGCGATGACCTCAGTATCGCTGAGGCTGCGACGGCGGGGGCGGGGGCAGCGGGCGTGAGGGACGAGCGTCGGCGCGCGGGGCGGGGCGGGGCGGCTCCGGGCCCCGCCCCCATCCGCCGGCCGTGACCAATGAGCGCCGCCGCTGGCTGTCCCCACCTTCCCCGACCGCCTGAAAAGCGCGGCCAGTGGGACGTCCGGGCAGAGCCCGAGCAGCGGCTGGGGCAGCGCTGGCTTGTGGACGCGCACTTCCCACGAGAGACGTCTCACTGAGCGGGAGCGGCCCGCGACATGAGCCACGGGAAGGGAACCGACATGCTCCCGGAGATCGCCGCCGCAGTGGGCTTCCTCTCCAGCCTCCTGAGGACCCGGGGCTGCGTGAGCGAACAGAGGCTTAAGGTCTTCAGCGGGGCGCTCCAGGAGGCACTCACAGGTGAGCGCACGCCGAGGGCCTGGCGCCACCTGGGGTCGGCGCCCTCTCTGCCAGGGCTGTCTTTCCTCTACTCCTGCGGCAGGGTCGCCCACGGGAGCAGCTTTGGGACTCGGTTGCCCTCCTCCGCCCCCTGGGGCGGCCCGCAGTCCCCTTTTCCTAGGTCCTCCTCCCCAGCTGTGTGCTCGGGTCTCCGCCCGCGGCGGTTCTGTTGGGGCGCGCCCCTCCACGCCCTCGGCGGCGCAGACCCTGGTCCTGGAGTGCCAGCCCGAGTCCCCAGCTTATGCCCCGGTCTGATTACGGGCTCGTCTCCCTTGCTGGATCCTCGAGATCTGAAGACCCTCGATGGGTGTTGTTGCGGGCCGCCCGGCCGGCTGACGGGTCCCGATGAGGAAAGAAGGTGCAGTTGAGCCTTTTCAACACCTTGGAGACCCAGTGCGGCTCTTCCTGCCGGTCGGGATGCGCTGTGCCTGGGGCAGTCCACTGGTTGCTGACTCGCTTCAAGTTGGAATCTGGGCCCCGTCTGTGTTCTCTTTGGTCCCCTTTAGCCATCTGCCTCCTATTATGGTAGGCAGGAGAGCCTGTAGCTGGTGACCCTGCCCGGAGAGCCTGCGAGTCGGGAGGTGGAGAAGAGATAAGCAGCCCGCTCGAGGCTGGGGAGAGACCTCTCTCCCAGCTGTTTCTAGCTGGTTGCCGGCAGTTTTGTGAAGCGATAGCCATCTCGGAACGCACCCACACAGACCCTGCCTTCTGAGGGAAACAGATGTTTCATCAAAACAACGCAGTTTTCACTCCCTTAGGCACTGCTAAGGAAGGTTCTCTGACTCTTCTAAAGGAGGCAGAGGGAACACAGGGTGTGAGGCGCAATGACTTGCTGTGGACCCAACAATGTTGGCAGTGGCAGCCTTCCTGGCCCTGAAACTTCAGCTCACAGGCCTCCAGAGGCCCTGCCTGGGCATGCCAGCCCCGTCACACCCTTCCCTCCTGAAACTGACGGTGTGCCAAAAGCAATACAGTGGCCACTAGAGAGTACCCCAGAGCTCTGGAATCCCCTCCCAATACACACGCACACACACTCACACACACACACTCTCTCTCTCTCTCTCTCACACACACACACACACACACACACACTTGTCCTGGAAGCAAAAGCCGGTCTCTCCAGCTCCCATAAAATTTTCTCTAACTGACAAGAGGGTCCTGGAACTGAGGAGAGTCTACCTCCCTTACTTAAAGTCACTGGGCCCTTCCTCTCCTCCTGTCCCTTGACCCTTCTCCCCGCCCTGTGGTAGCGTCCTCGGCCCAGCTGCTCTAACCAGGGCATCTCCCCTTGGTCGTGTCTCCACAGAGCACTACAAACACCACTGGTTTCCTGAAAAGCCATCCAAGGGCTCCGGCTACCGCTGCATTCGCATCAACCACAAGATGGACCCCATCATCAGCAGGGTGGCCAGCCAGATCGGACTCAGCCAGCCCCAGCTGCACCAGCTGCTGCCCAGCGAGCTGACCCTGTGGGTGGACCCCTATGAGGTGTCCTACCGCATTGGGGAGGATGGCTCCATCTGCGTCTTGTACGAGGAGACCCCCGTTGCCGCCTCCTGTGGGCTCCTCACCTGCAAGAACCAAGTGCTGCTAGGCCGGAGCAGCCCCCCCAAGAACTACCTGACGGCAGTCTCCAGCTAGGTCCCTCCGCCCCCACCCTGGGCGCCGCCGTGCTCATGCTGCCGTGACAACAAGCCACCACATACCTCAACCTGGGGAACTGTATTTTTAAATGAAGAGCTATTTATATATATATATATTATTTTTTTTTTTTAAGAAAAGAGGAGAAAAAAAAAACCAAAAGATTTTTTTTAAGAAAAAAAATCCTTCAAGGGAGCTGCTTGAAAGTAGCCTCCCCAGGTGCCTTTGGAGAGAACTGTTGTGTGCTTGAATCTGTGAGCCAGTGTCTGCCTATAGGAGGGGGAACTCTTAGGGGGTAAACCTAGCCCAGGTGAGGTAGGAGACGTTTGGCTAGCACCCCAGAAGATGTGAGAGGGAGCAAGCAAGGTTAGCAACTGTGAACCGAGAGGTCGGGATTTGCCCTGGGGGAGGAAGAGAGGCCAAGTTCAGAACTCTCTGTCTCCCCCAGCCAGACACCTGCATTCCCGGCTCCTCTCTTACTCAGGGGCATTCATGCCTGGACTTAAATAATACTTTGTTGCCTAATCTTCTCTTTTATTTTTCTAATGAGGTCCTGGGCAGAGAGTGAAAAAGGCCTCTCCTGATTCCTACTGTCCTAAGCAGCTTTTGAAATCTTGACTTGTTTCTAATTCTACCCTCAGGGGCCTGTAGATCTTGCTTCCCAGCCAGGAATCTAAAGCTTTGGTTTTTGTTTTGTTTTTTCTCTGAGGGAGAGGAAGGAACTGGAGGTTACTGGGGTTAGGATGTAAGGGAACTCTGCACAAACCTTTGCTTCGCTAGTGCTGCTTTCTGTGTATGTGTGGCGAATAATTTGGGGGTGACTTGCAATGGAATTTTGGGACCCAAAGAGTATCCACTGGGGATGTTTTTTGGCCAAAACTCTTCTTTTTGAAACCACATGAAAGTGTTGATGCTGCTGCCATGATCCTTTTGAGAGGTGGCCCAAAAGCTACAGGGAACGCCAGCTCCTTTATTACTGCCTTCTTTTCAAAAGCACAACTCTCCTCTAACCCTCACCTCCCCTTCCCTTCTGGTTGGGTCATGGAGCTACCCTCTTTTCTAGGACAAGAGTTCTCAGTCACTGTGCAATATGCCCCCTGGGTCCCAGGAGGGTCTGGAGGAAAACTGGCCCTCAGAACCTCCTGATGCCCTGGTGGGTTTAGGGAACCATCTCTCCTGCTCTCCTTGGCATGATGGCTGGCTGGTCAGCCTTGCATGTATTCCTTGGCTGAATGGGAGAGTGCCCCATGTTCTGCAAGACTACTTGGTATTCTTGTAGGGCTGACACTAAATGAAAGCCAAATCTTGGGCACTGTTTTTTCTCCCTGGTGCTCAGAGCACCTGTGGGAAAAGTTGTCTCTCTCAGTACAATCCAAATTCGTCATTGATTTGTGCAATATTTACTGTTGTGGGTTGGAGAAAAGTGGAAAGCTACACTGGGAAGAAACTCCCTTCCTTTAATTTCTCAGTGACATTGATGAGGGGTCCTCAAAATACCTCGAGTTTCCCAAACCGAATCACCTTAAGGACAGGGCTAGAGCATTTGGCCAGGATGGCTACCCTCCTGCTGTTGCCCCTTAGTGAGGAATCTTACCCCCCTCTTCCACTACACCCAGGCTCCCTTCCCCACAGCCAGTCCCCTTTCCTGGATTTCTTAACTGTTCAATTTTGACTCAAAGGTGCTACGTACCAAACACACTCTCTATCCATTCCTGGCAGTTCTGCCTCCTATTCAACTCCCCACATTTTTGTGTTGCCTTCCCAGACCCTGCTTCCAGCCTTTATTGCTTTAAAGTTAACTTTGGGCCCACAGAACCAAGAGCTCATTTTCTGGCTTGTGGGTCCAAACAAAGCTGTGAATCACTGCAGGTCGTGTTCTTGCATCTTGTCTGCAAACAGGTCCCTGCCTTTTTAGAAGCAGCCTCATGGTCTCATTCTTAATCTTGTCTCTCTTCTCTTTGATGTTCACTTTAAAAACAACAAAACCCCCTGGACTGTTGAGCAGGCCTGTGTCTCCTATTAAGTAAAAATAAATAATAGTAGTGTTTGTAAGCTATTCTGACAGAAAAAACAAAGGTTACTAATTGTATGATAGTGTTTTTATATGGAAGAATGTACAGCTTATGGACAAATGTACACCTTTTTGTTACTTTAATAAAAATGTAGCAGGACAAACTTGTGTGGTATAGAGAAGATAAAATTCCCACATTTTGCGTTTGCATTTCCCTTTCAGATCCAAATCCTTTCTTTGTGTTTCATAGTATTTCTCCTCAGTTGCACTCAGACAATCTACAGCATGTGGGTGACATAAAAGAAAAATCCGATTGTGTGGCGGGGCCATTTCCAAGCATCCCCTCTTCCCTGGAAAGTAGCTCCTTACTTCCCTCCTTTTTTTTTTTTTTTTTTTTTTAGACAGGGTCTCATTCTGTTGCTCAGGCTAGAGTGCAGTGGTGCAATCTCAGCTCATTGCAAGCTCTGCCTCCTGGGCTTAAATAATTCTCCCACCTCTGCCTTGAGTAGCTGCAACTGCAGGCTTGTGCCACCACGCCCGGTTGATTTTTATATTTTTTGTAGGAACTGGGTTTTGCCATGTTGCCCAGGCTGGTCTCAAATTCCTGAGCTTAAGCAATCCGCCCATTTCCGCCTCCCCAAGTGCTGGGATTACAGGTGTGAGCCTAGCCTACTTCCACCTTTTTCTGAGACAGAGTCTCACTCTGTCGCCAGGCTGGAGTGTAGTGGCGTGATCTCGGCTCACTGCAACCTCTGCCTCCCGGGTTCAAGCAATTCTCCTGCCTCTGCCTCTGGAGTAGCTGGGACTACAGGCGCATGCCACAACACTCAGCTAATTTTTGCATCTTTAGTAGAGACAGAGTTTCACCATGTTGGCCAGGGTGGTCTTGATCTCTTGACCTTGTGATACACCCACCTCAGCCTCCCAAAGTGCTGGGATTACAGGTGTGAGCCACAGTGCCTGGCCACCTACTTCCACCTTTAATGCCAATTCTAATTTCCCTTGACGATGATAGAAGTAACAGGGTTCCAGTCTGAACATTCCCTAGTTTAGCCAGATCACCATCTTATGCATCCTGCTTTTGGTAGTCCTTTGTTTCAGTCATTTACTCATTCATTCATTCACTCATTTAGCAAGCAGGTATGTCAGTAAGTGCTAGGCACTGAATATGTTAAAAGTGATTAAGACACCGCCTGTCTCACAGACCAGGGGTTGGTAAGCAGCGGGAAATGAACTCCTTCCCAGGCTAAGGCAGGATTGTTTGCAATTCCCATTAAAGGCTCTCTAGTCATCTCTGGGGCTGCCATTTGCTACCCACCATACTTGTCTTGTTAGACAAGAGCAGTTAGGCCTCAGGATCTGTGTGCTGGAGGTGAATGCCAATGCCACAAGTTAGCTAAAGGGCAGCTACTTCTTTTTATTTTTTTGAGATGGCGTCTCCCCCTGTCGCTCAGGTTGGAGTGCAATGGCGCGATCTTGGCTCATTGCAACCTCCGACTCCCAGGTTCAAGCGATTCTCCTGCCTCATCCTCCCAAGTAGCTGGGATTACGGGCATGTGCCACCACACCTGGCTAATTTTTTGTATTGTTAGTAGAGACGGGTTTCTCCATGTTGGCCAGGCTAGTCTTGAACTCCCAACCTCAGATGATTCGCCCACCTTAGCCTCCCAAAGTGCTGAGATTACAAGCGTGAGCCACCGCACCCAGCCAAGAGCAACTACTTCTGGCAGCAAACACTGGAGTGAGAGCCAAAAGTTTGTTATCAATTTCTAACTCCCTTTGGGTACATGCAAGGAAATAACAGTTTTTATCCTCCCTGATTTTCGAGTTCTTTCCATGAGGTTTTGACACAGACCCAGCAGCTCCCACTGAGGCCAAGTACATTTTGACCTGTTCTACTTTTTTCTTGGCTGTAGGTGAGCCGTGTTTAAACTAAATTTTATACATGTTGCTTCATACACAGTGGCAACTCCCCCAACTTCATTTCATACCTCCATGACCTTTATCAACATATAGTTTTCCCTAGGTGTGCTAGGTTGGAGGTAGCCAAGGGAGGCTGTGTGAACTATGCCTGTATTGAGCAAGGAGGGTAGGGGAGCCAGGGATGGGGTTAGGGGAGTCCAGGTCATCTGTATCATAAATAGAATTTGGTTGACCGGGCGTGGTGGCTCACGCCTGTAATCCCGGCACTTTGGGAGACCGAAGCAGGCAGATCATGAGGTCAGGAGTTCAAGACCAGCCTGGTCAATATGGTGAAATGCCATCTCTACTAAAAATACAAAACTTAGCCAGGTGCGGTGGCACTCACCTGTAGTCCCAGCTACTTGGGAGGCTGAGACAGAAGAATTGCTTGACCCAGGGCGGAGGTTGCAGTGAGCCGAGATCGTGCCACTGCACTCCAGCCTGGGTGACAGAGTGAGACTCTGCCTCAAAATAAAATAAAATAAAATAAAAAGAATTTGGTTAAGACTCATAGACTAGTTGTATCAGGGGGTTGTTATTCAAAGTAGTCTCATTTTTATTTGTAGCTTCTGAAATAAATGTTCTAGACACTTGTTGAAAAGGACCTATTTTTTGGATGTAAGGACAGAGTTGGTTAGGGTTGAGGAATTTTTACCTACCCTCTTTTGAGAATTTGGTACAAAGTTAGCATCTGTCTTCCTGATTCCTGAAAGACCTCGCTCATGAAGGTTATTTCCTTGCTTAGTGGAAAGCCTGAAATTTAGGGAAGGCTATCTGGAGACTGAGGAGACACTTTACCAACTTCTGTGTCTTCTTCAAGTCAGGGAAGCCACAGCAAGGCAGATTCAGTGTGGGGCCACTCTTGGCTCTTGGTAAACTAGTAGTCCCTCAATTTACATGAGAGGGTTCTGTGATCAAGCAAGATGTTCTCTTTTTAGATGTGAACCAATTTCAGTAGAACTGGAGCATACCCCTTGGCTACCTGGAGGTACAGGGGCTCTGGCCTGAACTTGCTTGAAGAGTTGCAGTTGGTGGCTTTCATATGTTCAGGGAATGGGTTGGTCTGTTCTGCTTGCATCTTCTCCACTTGGTAAGCAGTGCCAGCTTGGGAGACCTGTGATTAGTCAGCTGTTTTTGAATGATAATGCACCTCCCCAGAGAGTGTAGACAAGGCCCTGTGCCCTGCAGATTAAGAGTCCATCCCGACTCCTGATAAGGAGTTTTGGGTGGGGGAGTCCTTGGTGCTGCAACAAACAAGTCTCAGGAGGAAGAAACACACTTCTGCGGGCCTGACTCCTGTAAGGAGCCTTTGGTCAGGAAGGTGAGAACTCAGGACCTGGCTTCCAAGCCAACATGGCATCCCTGGACCAACAAAGATGGGTGCAACAGAAAGTTCTGGACTCGGGGGAAGAATGTACGGGTTGTGGTCCTGGTACTTCCTAACTAGCTGTGTGAGTTTGGACAAATCCCTCTGCTTTCTGTCTTAAAAATAAGGAGATTGGTTGAGTGCAGTGGCTCATGCCTATAATCCCAGCACTTTGGAAGGCCTAAGTAGATGGGTCATTTGAGGTCAGGAGTTTGAGACCAGCCTGCCCAACATGGCGAAACCTCATTTCTACTAAAAATACAAAAATGAGCCAGATGTGGTGGCGCTCGCCTGTAATCCCAGATACTCAGGAGGCTGAGGCAGGAGAATCACTTGAACCTAGGAGGTAGAGGTTGCAGCAGCCAAGATCAAGCCACTGTACTCTAGCCTGGGCAGCAAAGCAATACTCTGTCTCAAAAAAACAAAAAAAAAAGAATTAGAGTTTTGGATTAAATGACCTATGTTCTTTTCTTTGGCTATTTATTTATTTCTGTTTATTGAGACAAGGTTTCGCTCTGTCGCCCAGGCTGGAGTACAGTGGTGTGATCACAGCTCACTGCAGCCTCCACATCCTCAGCTCAGGTGATCCCCCTGCCTCAGCTTCCCGAGAAGTTGGCCTGGATAACTTTTTGTTATTTTTTGTAGAGATGGTGTTTGCTATGTTGCCGAAGCCAGTCTCAAACTCCTGGCCTCAAGCAATCCTTCTGCCTCAGCCTCCCAAACTGCTGGGATTACAGATTCTTGCCCAGCCTTTTTCAGCTTTTGATTCCATCCTCATTATCCTGCCAATCACCGGGGGGCAAATTAGCACCATTATTATTATTATTTTCAATTAGTTGAACTGAAAGGTAATTTGGGCTGAGAAGTACAGTCAGTCATAATCTTTTGCTTGGGTCAGACTCCTGCCTGGTAAGGTTTCAGTCTGCAAACACCGTGAAGCAGTACTACAAAGAGGTTAGGAGCTCAGGCCCAGGTGTCAGGCTGCCTAGGGAGGTCTAATCTCAGCTCTACCACCCACCTAGCCACTGAGCAACCTAATGGCTAGTGACTTCAACCAGACCTCAATTTCTCCCTTCATAAAATGGAATTAAGACTATAACCCGGCCGGGTGTGGTGGCTCATGACTATAATCCCAGCACTTTGGAAGGCCGAGGCAGGCAGATCATGAGGTCAGGAGATGGAGACCATCCTGGCCAACATGGTGAAATACAAAAATTAGCTGGGTGTGGTGGGGTGTGCCTATAATCGCAGCTACTCGGGAGGCTGAGACAGGAGAATCCCTTGAACCAGGGAGTCAGAGGTTGCAGTGAGCCGAGATGGCGCCACTGTACTCCAGCCTGGGCAACAGAGCGAGTCTCAAAACAAACAAACAAACAAACAAATAAACAAGCAAATATAACCCACTTCAAAATGTTGTTACAAAGATTAAATGAGATCCATAAGCTACTTACAATAACAGTCCTGGCACATTTAAGTACCCAATAAAAAGAGAATAGTTGTTTGTTTTTTTTTTTGAAACAGAGTTTTGCTCTTGTCGCCCCGACTGGAGTGCAATGGCACGATATTGGGTCACTGCACCCTCCGCCTCCTTGGTTCAAGTGATTCTCCTGCCTCAGCCTCCTGAGTAGCTGGGATGATAGGTGCCTGTAACTACGCCCAGCTAATTTTTATATTTTAAGTAGAGATGGGGTTTCACCGTGTTGGCCAGGCTGGACTCAAATTCCTGACCTCAGGTAACCCACTTGCCTCGGCCTCCCAAAGTGCTAGGATTACAGGTGTGAGCCACTGCACCTGGCCTGAGAATAGTTGCTCTACATAGAAGTTAACCTCATCTCCTTAAGGGCTCTGAAAAGGGTCCTAAAACGAAAGGTCCCAAAATGAAGAAGAACACTCTGGCAGATTGCTAACTGGAAGGAAATCATTATTAAAATCATAGCACCTACTAGTACCTTCAAGAATTGCTACAGCTAACACTATCCGGGCAGCCTGTGGTCTCTCCCCTACAAAGATGATTCTCAATCCTTTGTTTAAAAACATGCACAGGAGCAGGCGTGGTGGCTGATACCTGTAATCCCAGCACTTTGGGAGGCCGAGGCAGGTGAATCACAAGGTCAGGAGTTTGAGACCAGCCTGGCCAACATGGCAAAACTCCGTCTCTGCTAAAAATACAAAAATTAGCTGGGTGTGATGGCGCATGCCTGTAATCCCAGCTACTCAGGAGGCTGAGGCAGGAGAATTGCTTGAACTCAGGAGGTGAAGTTTGCAGTGAGCTGAGATTGCACCACTGCACTCCAGCCTGGGTGACAGAGCAAGAATCTCTCTCAAAAAAATAAAAAATAAATTAAGAAAACAAAACAGCCCAGCACAGTGGCTCATGCGTGTAATCCCAGCACTTTGGGAGGCCAAGACAGGTGGATCACTTGAGGTAAGGAGTTCGAGACCAGCTTGACCAACATGGAGAAACCCTTTCTCTACCAAAAATACAAAATTAGCTGGGCATGGTGGCACACACCTATAATCCCAGCTACTTGGGAGGCTGAGGCAAGAGAATCTCTTGAACCCAGGAGTCAGAGGTTGCAGTAGCCGAGATCGCGCCATTGCACTCCAGTGTGGGCAACAAGAGGGAAACGCCGTCTCAAAAAAAAAAAAACATAAACAGAAAAATAAAAACAACAACAACAAAACAAACATGCACAGGCCAGGCGTGGGGGCTCACGCCTGTAATCCTAGCATGTTGGGAGTCCAAGGCAGGCGGATCGCTTGAGGTGAGGAGTTTGAGACCAGCCTGGGCAACTTATTGAGACCACATCTCTACAAAAAAATAAAAAATAAAAGACATGCACAGCCCGGGCTGTGGCAAAGAAAATATGCACAATCCAAAAGCCTTTCCTGGAGTCTTCTGTAGCCCATAGTAGGGACTTGAAAAGTACCTGCTGAATTAATGATTGATAACTGAATGAACTCATGTCTGACCTCTGTCATTCTTGCAAAAATGTACGGTATCCTTGCTAGACATCTGACTTTGCTGGCGGGCCCCAGGCAACTTTGACCCATTGGCTCCACTGGTCTGCTTGTGGATTAATACCAAACTGGGCTATGTGCTCATTTACACACAAAGTGAGTGGGGAAAGTTTTTCAACAGCAGCTTTGCTTACCTCCATGTGGCCCATCTGTGGAGTACACCCACAGGTTCTCCCTTCCCAGAAGAGAAATAAATGGGGAAGCTGAGAAGGGCAAGCCCGCGCTGTCTGGCTTTCTCTCCATGCCACTTATTTGCAGAGCTGGCAAGAAAAACATTTGAGCTCAGTCTAAGAGGCTCCAAGGGCCCTGGATAAGGATCTTATACAAGCGCGTATGCCCTGGATATGCAGCCAATCCTTTCCCCTGATGTGAGCCTGGTTCTCTGGGCCCCCAGCAGCTCCAAGCCATATTGTTCCCAGTAGCTCTGCCATTCTCCACCCTCATTCCTATAAACAAGAGTGAACCTTGATTCAACTCTTGTTCAGTAAACTGCACAGGTTGCCTAGAGCATATCAGATAAGAAGAGGTAATCGCTGGGTAAGTTGGAGCAAGAGCTGCTTTACTTAACATCACCATCAGGGAAGCACCATTTAAAGTTTGATGGGCACGGGATGGGCACGGGAGCGAGGGTGGGACCAGGCAGTAGATAAGTGAGGCTGGCTGGACAGAAGCTGTGGTGAACTTGAGGAGTGAGCTCAAACCTTGTCTGAAAAGGGTTCCCGCTCTTTAGCTCCAGTCCACTGCAATCAGGAGAGACCAGTGATTTCAGATATTGTAATTTTCAAGAGCAGCCTAAATGTAGACTTTTGGCATCTTCCTAAACTCTAATAATGGCAACTAAGTTTTTGAAAGTGTTAAACCCTGGGTTTTTGTTGTTGTTGTTTTTGTTTTTTGAGATGGAGTTTCTCTCGTCGCCCAGGCTGGAGTGCAATGGTGCTATCTCAGCTCACTGCAACCTCTGCCTCCTGGGTTCAAGTGATTCTCCTGCCTTAGCTTCCTGAGTAGCTGGGACGACAGGTATGTGCCACCACACCTGGCTAATTTTGTATTTTTAGTAGAGACAGGGTTTCTCCATGTTGGTCAGGCTGGTCTCGAACTCCCGACCTCAGGTGATCCACCTGCCTCACTCAGCCTCCCAAATTGCTGAGATTACAGGTTTCAGTCACCACACCTGGCCAAATGCTGTTTTTTTAAAGTACATATCTGCATGTGCTCCCAACTGTGGCCTATGATATACCTGGGGCCACCTGGGAATGGGATGTAAGAGTTTGCAACCCTACCCCGTAAGCTAGGAGTGAGTCTCTGCATTGAGGATCTCAGTGGAAGGCTGTCCCTATGGCCACAATCTCTAGGAAAGAGCATTCTTGAATTTCCTGATAGAAATGAGGGCATACAAGGGACCTCTTCACCCAACAAATTGGACAAAAAGCAGCTCTCCTCACCTTCAGCAGGTGCTACTCGTTAAGCTTGCGCTTGGGACTGCAGCCTCCCAGCCTTTGCTCAAGGAATGCCCTGTCCCCTTCCTGTCCACCTACTTTTCCTGGGTTCACTCACGTTTTCAAGCTCACACTTTTTCAGTGTTCACTCTTAAGTGTTCACAATTTTCAGTGACATCTTCCCCTCACAGTCTGGGATATGTGGCCTTCTCTTGAGTTCCCGTGATGTTCGGTTTTATAACCCTGAATTTACAGCTGGCACGTAGGCCAGAGACCTTGCCTGGACAGTGCCTGGTACTTAGTAGGTATTGTGACTTTTAGTTGAACAAATGAATGTCCAATTGCCAAGAGTGGAGGCTAGTGGGTGAAAGGAATTTAGATTAGGGGTAGAAGAAAAAAAATTCAGCCCATTCAGCTATTTTGAGCTGGGACTCACTAGAAACCTATGATTGCACCTTAAGAAAACTTGGTCCTTTGAATCTTGCAGGCTTTTAGGTCTTTAAGTACCTGCCATTGAAATGTAAATGTCACTTAGATGGGGGCGTACACACTTTAAATCACATGTGAGAGAGCCTCCATTATCAATCAACTGGTGCCAAAAAAGGACTCCGGACTTGGCGGCAGGAGAGGGAGAATAGATTCCACAGCTACGAAATGCTGATTCCATCCAGAGAAATCCTTACCAATATCTACTTTGGAAGCTGGCTGGGGGCTGATGGAAATGGCACTGGGGTAGGAGATGTTAGGAAATAGAGAGCCTAGCATCAGGGCTGACAATAACTTGTAATAGAAGTCTTCAATTTTGAACTAGTCCCTTCTCCACTCTGAGCCTCAGCTTTCTTTTCTTTTCTTTTGGAAAGTTCTTAGTTTATTAATCATCTTGTGAAAAATCCACAATGGCCACAGATAACATCATTGCATCACCTTTTCTCCTTCATGAGCCTCAGTTTTCCCTTCTGTAAAATGAGTCACTTGTGCTAAATTATCTCTTACCATTCTATTTTCGTTTTCACACGGAACAGAAAAAAAATGTATTTCTTCTGTTCTATTTGCTGCCAGCACATGACCGAGGCCTTGTCCTCGTGACACTCATGCAATAGCCTCCTGCCCCCCGCCTTACTACCGGA
The DNA here is from genome assembly GCA_963573385.1 of Cacajao melanocephalus. Taxonomy (NCBI): domain Eukaryota; kingdom Metazoa; phylum Chordata; class Mammalia; order Primates; family Pitheciidae; genus Cacajao; species Cacajao melanocephalus. The sequence continues at coordinate 35,440 of CAUYLG010046217.1, forward strand.
ATGATCTTCATCCTGGGACAATGCAAACTCTATTTTCTTGTTTTTGTTTTTCTAGTTTTTTTATTTATAAAAATATGGAATGCTTCAGAAAGTTGTGCGTCATCCTTGCGCAGGAGCCATGCTGATCTTCTCCGTATCATTCCAATTTTAGCGTATGTGCGGCTGAAGCACGGGTGCAAACTCTATTTTCATCATGCCATTCCCTTCCTGCTGACTTTCTTTGCTGCTCTGTATCCCTAAGATGGGAATCCAAGGCTCTCTCAGTCTTTCCAACCCCAAACTCCCTGTGTAACAGCCCAACCAGGCCAGAACCCCTCACCTTGTCAAATTCTCTCCTGCTCACCTTTCCTTGCAGCTCTGCCTACATCTGCAAGTTTCTCTACTCTGTCAACTGACATGGCACAAATCACTTTCTTCTAGGATGTGAGCGCCTACTGTGTGCTGAACACCCACTATTGCCAGGGACTCTGCCTAGTGCCTTACACACGTATCTCTAACACAGTCTCTGAGATCTTACAACCTCAGATTCACAGACGAAGAATGTAAGGCACCAGTAACTAGAACAGGGCAGGGCTGGAAATGCGTTTAAAACCGAATGCACCTGCCTCCAGCGACGATGCTGTTTTTCTTTAGGGCTGCCTCTTCAGGATGCCTTCCCTGAATAATTCCACTTGTCCTCTACATACATTCTTACCTCGGGGGTTTCCAGCATTCATGCATATGGCTTAAAACAGCTCACATCTTTATGACATAGTTCTTACTTCAGAACCCCTTAAGGATTTATACACATAGTTTATTACTGTTCACATTTTTACAGCAAACACAAAGCATAAAGCTGTGTGTGTGTGTGTGTGTGTGTGTGTGTGTTGTTTTGTTTTGTTTTTGTTTGTTTGTTTTTGGAGATGGAGTCTTGCTCTTTCACTCAGACTGGAGTACAGTGACACGATCTTGATCTTGACTCACTGCAACCTCTACCTCCCTGGTTCAAGCCATTCTCCTGCCTCAGCCTCCTGGGTAGCTGGGATTACAGGCTCCCGCCACCACACCGGGCTAATTTTTGTATTTTTAGTAGAGACGGAGTTTCACCATGATGACCAGGCTGGTCTCAAACTCCTGACCTCAGGTGATCCGCCAGCCTCAGTCTCCCAAAGTGCTGGGATTACAGGTGTGAGCCATCGTGCCCGGCAGCACACTGCTTTGAGTTGATGTCTGGTGGCGCTGCAGCCCTTTTCCCCTCTTCAACTGTCGTCACTCACGCCTCCATGGCGGGAACCATTGTTTCTATTTCCTTTTTCACCTTGTCTACCCCTCTGAACGGAGCAGGCCTAAGTACATGGACCACTGGATGAAAGACGGGTTGAACAAACTATGATGTGGTCCTCAGGTAGCTGTGCGGCAAGTGTCCCCTCCTCACCACCCCTCCATCCTTCCACTCTAAACCTAAAAGGAAAAGTGCTCTGTTTGGGAGTCTCCTAGGAGGGTGTGAAGGAACTCTGTAAGCTAAGCCTGCCTGCATACATGGTTCCCGGCATAAGCTCTGCACCTAGTGAACATGCTCTTGAGTGGATGCTGATGGCAGGGCTTCGTTTGATCTCGGTGAAGTCCGTTCCACCCTGAACCTCAACAACTTGAGATCATAAGCAGGAAACAGGCAGATACAGATGGAGATCTAGATAAGTTTGGTAATAACTAGAGACTTCACTTTGGAATGAGCTTTCACATTACATGGGCTTTCACATTACATGGGCTGATGAAGACGGATGATTCAGTCTTCATGCCTGGACCACAGAGGTTTAGAAGCTCTGGCTGAGGGTGAGGAGGTAAAGCCTTGAGAGGAGTCTTTCCTATATGATGGCTCTGGTCCTCGTTCAAGGCAAGCTGGTGCTAGAGAGGGATGATCCCTCTCCTGTGTATGCATTAGTGAGGGACTGGGAGGGGGATGGTGCATTTCAGCAACTCAGCTGTTAGTTCCCAGCAGCTGGTGGGTGCCACAAGAAGTGCAATTAAGGGCCTGACCCCCCCTCCCCCTGCCCGCAGCTCCTCCCCAGCCTAGTTAGTCCCCTGCAAACCCTTTCTTCGTGGGCAGAGTGTTCCCTTGCCAGCTGCCTGCTCCTCCAGGTGTTTCCTGTACTCTCTATTTACTGGCTGGGGTGGCTGAGGGCGGGGAGAGGGAGCCTGTTTTAGCTTCCTGTTAGCCAATGGCAGTGGGTGTGGGGAAGGCTGGTGCTCCCGTATCTAGGGGGAACGAACCACAAGCAGCAGCTGCCTCCTGACACCTGCCTTTCTGAGAGCATGTAAACAGTTAGGGGCCCAGGGAGGAAGAAGTCCTCCTGAGCAGGGCAGTCACTTCTTTTGGGTCAGGCTGGAGGAGGTCATTTCATAGGCTCCCAACCTCCATTCTTTCCAGGGGGAAAAGGGTGAGGTCAGGGCCTAAAGTGTGCGTCACCCCAAGGACCTCAGGCCACCTTGGACTCTAACCCCTACATGAGAACTCAGGTAGTGCTGGCTCTACCTCCACTGTCCACCCGCCATGAAATGGATGGCACTGCCTCCCCAGGCAAAGGCCAAGAGTGGACGATGAGATCTTCGCAAAGCCTCCATTTCCTTACCTGAGACCTGAAACAGCTACACATTCCCCATCTTCACCAAGGCTCCCCAAATCCAGCCAGCTTTGTGCAGAGACACCATCATGGGTTTTCCCCTGGCCATTCTTTCCAAGAAGGTAGGACACTATTTTTGGTTCCAGTTTTTTCATTCCAGTTGAAATAATACACTTGTCTATGTATGTATGATCCTTCCCTTCCTCTCTTCCTTCCGCCCTCCCTCATTCCTCCTCTCCTTTCCTCTCCCCTCCCCTCCTCTCCTCTCGACAAGGTATCCCTCGGTCACTCAGGCTGGAGTACAGTGGCACGATCTTGGCTCACTGCAGCCTCAACCTCCCTGGTTCAAGTGACCCTCTTGCCTCAGCCCCCTGAGTAGCTGGGACTACAGGCATGCACTGCCACACCCAGCTAATCTTTGTATTCTTTGTAGAGACAGGATTTCACCCTGATGCCCAGGCTGGTCTTGAACTCCTGAGATCAAGCCATCCACCCGCCTTGGCCTCCCAAAGTGCTGGGATTACAGGCTTGAGCCGCCATGCCCGGCCTCCTCAGAGCAATTCTATAGCATTGACTATAGATGAAGAAACCGAGGCTCAGAAGGTTAAGCAAATCACCTATGGGCACAGTGCTAGTTACTGGCAGTCAGGCTTGAATCCAAGACTTGCTGAATAAACAAGAAAAATTACGGCAAACAACCCCGGGTTTCTTCTATTTCTTCGTGTCACGCTTGGTACGCTTGTCTTCTGGATTCCAGGAACTTTTACACAAAGCCACAGTTTATTTTGCAGATAGTCTACAGATGATAAGCAGTCTGTCCTCCCAGTCTTCCTCATCTCTTATGCCCAAGCTCAGTTCATCTTCCTCTGTGAAATCACTGCCGTTCATCCTAATATTAAGTGATGTTTTAAAAACCTGCAGAGCTCTTACAGTAAGAAGCCACTGCTCCCTCCCACTGTGTGTCTTCCATGGGTTTCTTTTTTGTGTATATGTCATCTTTCTTTTTTTTATTTATTTTTGAGATGTAGTCTCACTCTGTGGCTCAGGCTGGAATGCAGTGGCAAGATCTCAGCACATTGCAACCTCTGCCTTCCACGTTCAAGCGATTCTCCTGCTTCAGCCTCCCAAGTAGCTGGGACTATAGTCACCTACCACCATGCCTGGCTAATTTTTTGTATTTTTAGTAGACAGGGTTTCACCTTGTTAGCCAGGATGGTCTCCATCTCCTGACCTTGTGATCCGCCAGCCTCAGCCTCCCAAAGTGCTGGGATTACAGGTGTGAGCCACCGTGCCCAGCCGCATATGTTATATTTCAACTTAAATATAAGGTCCTAGAGATCACCTCTGATGTTGCTCAACATTCACATAGCATCTGCATCTAGCAGTATCTGAGCATGAAGCTGAAGCAAGAGGGACTGAGGAGACCAGGTAGTCCAGACGCTTTAGGGAAGCCTCCCTCATTTACCCTTTGCCTTGCTCCAATTGGAGGAATCCTAGTTTAATACAGACTGGCCAGCCAGATGGGTTGCTTCATCCTAATCAGGAATTTCAGCTGCTGACTTCCCAGCCCTGGTACAAAACACAGGAACTCCCTGTGTTCATTGTGACCCACTTCCTTTCTTACTGGAGCCTGCTCAGGGTGGAGGCTTAGGTCTCAGTGGCTTCTCTTGTTTTCACAAAAGGAAAACAATCTCTCTGTCATAATTACTGCTTGACCAATAGGCTTCTCCTGTGACATCTCCCTGGGGGAAAGAAAATGGAGCACTGATTGTTTCCTAGGATGAGATTCAAAGATAGCCAGGAGGGCGGAACAGGATGTAGGAGCACTTGTTGAGATTATGGTGCTATTTGAATGTGAGGGATTGATGAGGATCCATGCTGGCCTTGGAGTCCAGAGGTTGCTATCTGGGTCTAGCATGAGGCCAGCTGCAAATGGCAGCTTGAAACCCATTTTTTATGGTTTTGAGTTTTCAGCCACCAGTCTGGCAGGCAAGCAATGACTGTTGCAGCAAGTGCCCTCTTACAGGCAGAGACAGGTCCTGTCGAGAAGTACAGGGAGAGAGGAGAGCAGAGGAGAAGGAACAGCGATTGGTTCTCAGGGTGTTGCCCATCCAAAGGAGGTGATAGGATAATTATATATAAAAGCACCTAAAACACTGACTACCTGGGGTTGAATGCAAATAATGGAATTACACAGAATGATCTACATCAGTGCTCGGATGTTTGCTACACAAATGGAAATGATCAGAGATGGGTGAGGTTAGCTTGAGCAAGGATTGGGAAAGACAGATGTTTTGAGAAATGCCTTTGCAGCTAACATCTTTACGACCTTATTTATGCCCAGGAGAAGACATTCCAACTACCTCTGAGCACTGGCGCTTTGGCCAACACAAACCACACGAGGTCAGGTGGGTGGGCAGAAGAGCAGGGCATGAGGCCAGTTAGAAGGAGAGCATCGAGTACTGTCACCTGTGTTCCCTGGGTAGCCACTATGCTCCTCCATGCTCCCTATCCTCCCCTGACACCAGTATCACCACCTTAGCCCTCTGCAGAAAGAACAATAGTGGGCTGGGCGCGGTGCTCAGGCTTGTAATCCCAGCACTTTGGGAGGCCAGGGTGGGCAGATCACGAGATCAGGAGTTCGAGACCAGCCTGGCCAACATAGTGAAACCCTGTCTCTACGAAAACTACAAAAAAATTAGCCAGGAGTGGTGGCTGGTGCCTGTAATCCCAGCTACTCTTCAGAGGCTGAAGGCAGGAGAATCAGGTGGCGGAGGTTGCAGTGAGCCGAGATCTTGCCATTGCACTCGAGCCCGGGAGACAGTGCAAGACTCCATCTCAGAACAAAAAAAAAGAAGAAAAGAACAACTGTGGCATTTAGCCTAGAAGAATGCATGCCTATGGCCTCAGAACCATAACTTTACTAAAAATTTTACTAAACCTATGATTAAGACATAGGAATGGTTTTCTTTTATTCTGAATGTATTGACCTCAATAAACTAAATAAACTCTTAGCAGAGTTCCCCTTAAATCCTCCCAAGTCAGGCTAGATTGACGGAAGGCAGAGAAAGGGAGACAAAAATCTGAGATTCAGGAGGTTGGGGGGAGGGCGCTAGCCTTAGCTCAGCCTGCAACCCTACTCTCTAAAAACAGATCTCTGCACAGCCTTGAACCTTTCTACTCTCAGTTGCCTCACGAAGTAATACATGTGAAGTACTTTGAACTACGTTTAAAGTGCCACGCCCACTCCACTTCCTGGGAGCTGTGGGTATGGGGAAATTGAGAGCCTTGCACAGCGTCTCCTGATGGAGCTTCAGTGTGCTCCCTACCACACTAGGAGGTATGGCGGTGGGTGTTTTTCACTCCCCAATTTATAGAGAGGAAACTGGAACTCGGACAACCCAGATGACTTGCCCAGAATTACACAACACGCACACAGTGAGCTGAGACGGGAAGCTGAGTTTTCCGACTCCTGCCCCACTCCTAGCTTCTTACTGTTTGCGGGAATGTGTGGGTGATTTTAATAGAATCTCATTCTGGAGCAAGTCAAACTTTATCATGTAACTGCAGAGCACCCAGGTCCTACTATTCCCCACCTGCCCCAGACGCCTTGGATTTTCCATTTAACCCTATTTCTGAAGAGGCAAAACAATTCGGGTCAAGGGATTTTTGCCTAATGAAAGCCTCAAAATACAAAGTCCCAAAGTATTGCGGCTTAGTGCTGCTGCCCCAAACTGAAGTCTTCCTTTCCAGGGGCCCCAGCTCTGTGCAGGGCTGGCCAGAAGCCAAGGAGGAGCGTGGGGGCAGAGCTTCCCCAGAGGACAGATGGGCTAGGCTGGCTGAGGTGCCTGTGCTTTCAACAAACTTTTTGTTTTCCAGCCAAACATGCAGCGTCCGTTCCCCTCTCACCTCCTGCTCCCTGGCAGCCCACCGGCTACCCCATTCTGCCTTCGGATTGGCCCTGAGGAGCCGATGGGCTCTAGAGGGACGGGGGTCTTTCTCCTTTATGACTTGGGAGAAGGATGAAAGGAGGCTTGCAACTGGTGTGGGGCAACTGTTGCCATCTGTCTGGTGGGACGTCACCAGGGAAGCTCTCGCCCATTCACTCCTTCACGCACCACTGGCTTGGGCCTTTTGTTTGCTTGGCTGGGGAGGGGGCTGCTGTAGTGGAAGGAGGCCTCGGGTGAGAGGAGCAGCTTCTTTGTGTCTGGACCAAACTGCCAGTGACTCACTAGGTTAATTTGCATGAGGATGCTGCCCAAGCCCCAAACCACTCAAGTGATTGACACCCCCTCCCTCCTTCTTTGGTCACACAGCTCCCCAGAGTCAGAGGGAGATAGCCTGGCTCCTGCACTGGGATGAGGAGCAGGCAAAACCTCTGGGTCCTCTCTCTCCACCCTGGTCCCTGTACCCTTCCCAGGGCGAGGTGGATCTGGTGTTTTCCTCCCTCCCCACCCCTACCCTGGAAGAGCCGACATCCAAAGTCCGGCTTCCTCCCCACCCCCATCAGTCCCTTACAGCTCTGTTCTTTTTGTTTGTTTTTTCTGTGGACTAGGCCTGGCAGGCAGAGGGGCCAAAGCAGGAGAAAAGACCCATTAGCCACCGCCCGGCAGCTGAGCAGGAAAAGAAAGGAGCTGAATAGAGGCAGTGGGGTTGGCAGCCCTCCAGCCCAGCTCCTGGTCTTTGAATAAACACCCCAGCCAGGGGCTGGGGATCAGTGTAAGGAGGCTTTGGGGCATTTAATTATTTAAAGGTCTCAATTCGAGGAGCTGAGTCCCTTGGGAAGGGGGAGGACAGGCAGATGGTGTGCCCTAGGAGCTGGGAAACGGGTGCGGGTGGGGGGGGGTGGGGGTGGAGGACAGGGGTGGGGGAGGAAGGGGGTACTGAGCCAGGGCATGGCTCAGAGAGTAAGAGCATGGGGGAATGGGAAGTGAAACAGTTGGCTGCCCTCTCAACCCAAGCAGCACCCTGCAAATAGCCATTCCCAACACCCGCTGGGGGCAGGTTCTCAGCCTCTTCTTCCTGTACCCCTGCCCACCATTCCCCAAATTCAAAGTTGGTGTCTGCCCTAAGCGAGATGCATTTTGAAAATAAACAACAAAGCTGTGAAGTTTGAGGGATGAATACTTCACCTTTCTCCTGGCTCTGAGACATGCTCCGGGCTGGTCCAGGGGATTAGGACTGGACAAATGGGAGGATTTTCTCTGGCTTCATTTTTCTTTTTTTGCACAGTGGTGAAATTCACCTATAAAATCCAACATATCTGGTTTCATTTTATGTGGTGAAACCACAGGGTGAATCTCTTGGGAGTCTGGAGAAGTCTCTTGGAAATCTTTTTTTTTTTTTTTTTTTTTTTTTTGAGACGGAGTCTTACTCTGTCGCCAGGCTGGAGTGCAGTGGCGTCATCTTGGCTCACTGCAACCTCCGCCTCCCGGGTTTTAGACATTCTCTTGCCTCAGCCTCCTGAGTAGCTGGAACTACAGATGGCTGCCACCACAGCCAACTAATTTTTGTATTTTTAGTAGAGATGGGGTTTCACCATGTTGGCCAGGATGATCTCGATCTCCCGATCTTGTGATCCACCCGCCTCAGCCTCCCAAAGTCTTGGGAGTCTTAAGGACGTTAACTGAAAGTCCTGCTCTTGTGGGGCGGGGGTCAGGTGATGCTTCAAAAGGCAACCATTCTAGCCATTTCCTTTGACAAAATAGCAGGAAAATCTACATTTTCTAGACCCAAGTCAGATGGGTTTCCCAGGTGGAAACAGACTACCTAGGTACAGCTAGCTCTGTGACAACAGGCAAGTGACCCAACTTCGCACTGCCTGTTTTCTCACCTTAAAATGAGGATCAAAGTAGTTCCTACTTGGTATTGTTGGGAGGATTGATTTTTGTGAGTTGCTCAAAAGGATACCCAGCTCTTAGAGAGTACACAATAAATGTGATTAAATATTATGGCCATTACGAGAACAGGAGGCATTTATCTAGGTTACACAATGGAAAGAGAGAAACAGGATTGGGGAATTGAGTATGAGGCCAAAGGAGAACGTGTGAGGGTGTAGATTTGCCTCTGCCCTTTCTCCCTTATGTAACTGGGCTGTGGGTGGAAAAGTGAGACCCTCCTGTGCAGACCCTTGCTTTGCGGCACTTTGGGCATTACCGTTACATGGTGAGACGGTGTGCGATTTTCGTCTCCTGCTTCTTGGGGCCCTTTTCATTCTCTCTTAAGCCCCTCCGGACCTGCAAGGTCAGCTGGTCACTTCGGGGGCACACACTGCAAGACAGCACTGTCTTCAGTTCCTATCTGGTCTGTCTCAAAAGTTAGGTGGGTGATTTTTGCACCTTCTCGCGTTTGCAGGTCTCTCTTCCCCAACATGCTCGGTGGTGAGGGTAAGGGGACGACCGCGATGTCTTTCAATCCGGGACCGTTGCGGCCGAGGCGATCCCACACGGGCTGCCTGGAGTCAGACCTGCCCAACAAGGAAGCTTCGGGGAGGAGGGAGACAGCGCCGGCTGGGGGTGCAAAGGCGGGCAGGTGTCTGGCTCCCTCCCTCCCGGATGTGGGCCCTCGGCCGCTCAGGCCGCCCCCTCTCCGCCCCACGTCCTTCAATTCCCAAGAGCAGCTGGTAGGGACCTGTAGGACCCACCAAACGCCCTCACACGTCTGCTCTCTTTGCTCGGCAACAGCGGCCGGGCCGCAGCCTCCGCCCGCTCCGGGGAAGCCCCACCTTGGCAACAAGCTGCTGATTGGTTGGCCCGGGCGCGGCGCGGGCCAATCCAAGCCCTCCCTGACGCCGCGGCGTTTGGCAGAGGAGCATTAAGGGGAAAAAAAGGAAGAAAGGAAGAAAGGTGGGGCGCTAGGTGGCTCCGTAGCGCAGTTGCTCCCCCGGCGGCGGTGGAAAATGGGGCCTTTCAGAAAGGGGGGAGGCGGGGCGGCTGCTGGGCTTGGGCCTTCTCGCCGCCTGCCGCAGGAGGAGCTCAGGTCCCTGAAGCCTCCAAGGCGTCCCCGCCTCTCAGGTCCTCCCCGCAGCCTGAGCGCTGCAGGGCCCCGCCCGGCGCTTCTTGAGCGATCTGGAGGTTCGGGGGTGAACCCTTTCCCGTCCTCCTTCCAGAGTCCCGCAGGCTTTGGGCACTGATTTCCCCAAGTTCGAGCTCAGGCTCTCTTCCTTTTCCTCTCGTGTCTCTGTGTGCTTGCGCCCTCCTATGGCCGAGTTACTTGAGCGCTGTCTGCCATCGCCAATCGGCCACCCTCTAAAACCAGATGAACCACCCGCTCCATCGCACTGTGGCTACGGGCGCCAGCCTCAGCCTCTAAGACAGCATGTTTCCCCAGCACGTACATCGTGAACTTCACTAACCGATCTTCAGTAACGTTGTCCTTCCACCCCAAGACACAGAAGCACACACATATCTACACACTCAAAGAATTCGGCACCGTAGCTTCGAGATTAAGACTCAAGAGACAGGGGACCACGATTCGACTCTAGCCTCTGCCACTTTCTGGCTGTGTTACTTTGAGCAGTTACTTAACCTCTCTGAGCTTCAATTTTCTCCTATGAAAAATACTCATGATAATAATGGCACCTGTCTCCTAGCATTATCCTGACAAAATGTCCGGCACATAATTGCCTCATAAATGGTGATTTTTTGTTTGTTTGTTTTTTTTGACGGAGCCTCGCTCTGTCGCCCAGGCTGGAGTGCAGTGGCATGATCTCGGCTCACTGCAACCTCCGCCTCCCGGGTTCAAGTGATTCTCCTGCCTCAGCCTCCCTAGTAGCTGGGACTACAGCAGTGCACCACCACACCCAGCTAATTTTTGTATTTTTGTTAGAGACGGAGTTTCACCGTCTTGGCCAGGATGGTCTCGATCTCTTGACCTCGTGATCCACCCACCTCGGCCTCCCAAAGTGCTGGGATTACAGGCGTGAGCCACCGTGCCTGGGTAAATAGTGATATTATTTTAGGTATTAATATCAAAGAAATGAGTATCTCTTCTCACATTTTACCTCAGCTGACCATTCTTGATTTAGGTGCTGGGGACAGCATTAGATCCTAAGGACATTTAAAGTCTTATTAGTAAAGTAATTTAAGACTCAGAATGAAACTTAGTATGGTTTCGAAGCCCTGGGCTGGGTCCTCTGTTTAGCTCCTAGATTTTTACTAAGGGAGAAATCTCTTGGCAAGACTGTATTTTCTCTTTCCTCAAGTCTTTTCTTCAAATTTCCCCCTCAAACATTTTTAGAATAGCAGCACCCAAGGATTTACAACTCCGTTTTTAACAGGATTTAACTTTCTCCTTTTGTTAGGTAGAGCACTCCATAAATGTTCTCTCCATGTATGTACATCAACAAACACTAAGATGGGCTTGTATGTTTTCCCCAAGCCCCTTTCCTGAAGTCTTTTCTTGTCATCTGGAGACTCAAACCTTCTGCATTCTCTTGCCTGCCGGAAACATACCACATGCTGATATATACATTGCCTTCAGTGAACATGGAGACTGGCTGTTCAGTGCTCACAGATCCCCGGCGGATGGCCAGGTCTATCACCTGCTGGGCTTGGTTGATGTTTTACATTGTTAAGAGCAAAAGCAGTGATGCATCTGGGGCATTTCAGTGGTGCCTGATGGTGGGGTCAGGGAGGAGGGTAAGGGGCACATAGCGACAGGATACAGTTCAATGGGGAGCCAGTAAGCCTGGGGTTCAGTGTTGAGTCTTTGTCTTTAAGGGGACAAGTCAATTAAACGTGCTAGGTCCCAGTTACCCTGTCTGTAAAGTGGGGTGCATCATACCTGTCTCCTTACTGCATAGCTGTGTCGGGAAAATAAATGTCATAGAATTGAAAGTACTTTATATTTTCTGGGTAAGAAAAGGTGTGTGCATGTGGTAGGGGTGGATGTGTAATGGGTTATTAAATCCCTGCCACGCCACTCTTTTCATTGGACCCCAAAGAATGTGATTCCACAGAGGTCATTAAAAACTTATGAATGCAGCTCTGTGTTAACTGTTGGGGAGTATTTGCAGGAATCATATGATATGATCCCTACCTTTAAAGACCTTACAGTCTAACCAGGTTGCTCAACTAACACATGAAGCATTGATGTGTGGCACTACTGTGGTTTTACAACAGCGGTTCCTCAGCCTATCCAGTTCTGTCCTACAATGAAAGGATCATCTGGTGATGTGACAGTGGAGCCGATCAGCGGATGTGCCTCTCCTCAACCAGCACAAGTGCTGGCCCCTTACCTCTCCCTTTCTGTCCTCGGCAGTCTTACAAACCATCCCTGCTGCTGCCTTCAGTGTTCGTGATGCCTTGAGTCCTGACCTTGGGATGATAGTGCATTCATTGCGGCCTTCTCTCCTGCTCACTCCGATGCTGCCCTTCACCTGCAGTCACCCAGTGCCTGTTCCTGATGCTTTCTCGCCTGTACCTGCCATCACCACTGCTCATAAATGCCAATACAGCCATTATAGCTGCAGCTGCTACTCTGGGGTGGACCCTGGATGGGACATTGGGGGTGCTGTTGTCCCTGCCTCTCCCATACCGGGATAAAAGGGCCATCTCTCTTCCCCCTTCCATGAGAGGAAGAAGAGTGCTAGTGTACCCCGCTCATCTCTGCATTTGCTCCTTCGGCTAGGTAGCCTAGAAAAGATGCAAGGTGGCCAGGTGTGGTGCACACACCTGTAATCCCAGAACTTTGGGAGGCAGAAGCGAGAAGATTGCTTGAGCCCCAGGAGTTCGAGACCAGCTTGGGCAACGTAGGGAAAATCTGTCTCTACAAAAAAATTTTTAAACTAGCCAGGCTGCAGACAGCCGCGATTGTGCCACTGCACTTCAGCCTGGGCAACAGAGCGAGACCTTGTCTAACAACAAAAAAAAAAAAAACAAAAAAAAGTGCAAGGAGCTCATCTTTTTTTTTTTTTTTTTTTTTTGTCTAAGGTGAAGTTTCGCTCTTGTTGCCCAGGCCAGAGTGCAATGGTGGGATCTCAGCTCACCGCAACCTCCACATCCTGGGTTCAAGCGATTCTACTGCCTTAGCCTCCCTAGTAGCTGGGATTACAGGCACCTGCCACCATGCCCAGCTAATTTTTTGTATTTTTAGTAGAGACAGGTTTCACTGCATTGGCCAGGCTCGTCTCAAACGCCTGACCTCAGGTAATTCACCCGCCTGAGCCTCCCAAATTGCTGGGATTACAGGCGTGAGCCACCGTGCCTAGCCAGCTCATCTTTTCCCACAGCACAGAGGGCTGTGCCTTCTTTAGGAACTGCCCCTCCTCGCCTCCTTGGTGAAGGGTGTTAGGCTAGGATGGCAGGAGAACCAGTTCTATTGCTGCATGCTCAGCTCCCAGCTCCCAGCTCCGGACTCCCAGTGCTGGGCCAGCAAACTTTGCTCCTTTCCTTTTTTGAGGATTGCCAACAAAGGCTCAGGATAACTTCTGGGAAGGATTAGATCAGTGTACTTGCTACTATCTTTGAAAACAAAAAACAGAACATGCCAATTAAAATTAAAAGCAATACCAAGTCCCACTTATCAATGTGGCAAAATTTCTGAAGTCTGAAGGAATATTTGGCATTGGGAAAATGTAGGGACACAGGGACCCTCATATATCAATGGTGTGAGTGTACATTTGTACAACCACTTTGGAGGGCAGTCTGACAGTATCTAGCAAAGGTAAATTGGTCACACTTCATGACTCAGCAGTTCCCTCTTGGCATATATGCCAGTGGTTTTTAACTGGTGGTGACTTTGGCCTCCAGAGAACCTTTGGCAACTCTGAAGACATTTTTGATGGTTCTCACTGGGGTGTAGGTAGAGGGTGGGTGGTACTGGCATCCAGTGGATAGAGAGTCTAGGGATGCTATAAACATCCTACAGTGCACAAGCACCCCTCACCCCACCAGCAAAGAACTATTCAGCACCAAATGCCAAAAACTGCCACTGTTGAGAAGCCCTGGTGTATATCCTGGAAACACTCTCCAGTGCAAGCCCAAAGACAAGCAAAACATGTTCACTGAATTATGTTTCTAACAGAAAAATACTGGAAAACTATCTAAATGTCCTCCAAAAGGAAAAGAGAGAAGTAAATTTACAGGAGCTAGAATAAGTGAACTGGAACTGTGAGAGTCAATATGGATAAATCTTAGACATGTAATGTTCAGGGAAGAAACCAGAGTGATGCATAGTGTATGATGTCACGTGTAAAATCTAAAGACACAAACAACTCTCTAGTTTATGGCTACATAAATGTGTGATAAAAGTATAGAAATATACCAATCTCAGAAGAGAATTTACCTCTGGAGAAGAAGGGAGAAGAATGGGAAGAGGTAAAAGGAGACTTAAAATATAGTTCCAATGTTTTGTTTTCTTAAAAATTTACCTGAAGCATATATGACAGAATGTTGACTCTGGTGAACAAATGGATGGTAAATACATTGGTCTTTGTTATATTGCTTTCTGTGCTTCATTGCAGGTTTTAAAATGTTTTGTAATTAACAAAAAAAGGAAAGATACAGATTCAAGGATAAATGTGAGCAGGGCATGGTGGCTCACACCTGTAATCCCAGGACCTTGGAGGCCAAAATGGGACGATGGCTTGAGGCCAGGAGTTTGAGACCAGCCTAATCAGCATGGCAAGAACCCATCTCTATAAGAAAAGAAAAGAAAAGAAAAGAAAAGAAAAGAAAAGAAAAGAAAAGGATACATGCGAGTTGTCATCTGTATACACCAACCCAGGAAGACGCCCCCTCTTCTTTTTCTCTGTCGTTTAGTTTGGTGAATGCACGACGCCTACCTTGGGCTGTTTCTGCTGTTGTCAGGGTGTCATACTCCAAGGCCTGGGTCTCAGGTGCCTGTGTCTTAGTGCTTGACTGGTATTCTGTTCCCAAGGCCCTGGAAACCTCTGTCTGACATCCTAGGTGAAGCTCTTTCGTCTGCCTTACGGAAGTCCCTGTGAGATGGTGCAGTGCGTTGAATAGTTTGCCCCCAGGATCCACGTCCACCCAGAACCTTTCAGTATGACTTATTTGGAAACAAGGTCTTTGAAGTTATAATCAATTAAGGGTCAAGATGAGATCATAAGATAAATATGTACAAATATTACGTGTCTGTAATAATTAAAAATAAAAATAACTAAGATGAAATCCTAATGAATGAGGGTGGGCCTGAAATCTGATGATTGGTGTCTTTATAAGAAGCAGGGGACACAGAGAGACAGGGAGAAGGTGGCCATGTGAAGTCGTGGGCGGGCGGAGACTGGAGTTATACTAGCACAAGCCAAGGCACAGCAGGAGCCACCGGAAGCTGACAGAGGCAAGGGAGGATTCCTAGAGCCTTTGGAAGAAGCTTGGCTCTGCCAGCCCTTGGCTTGGGACTTCTAGCCTCCGGAACTATGAGAAAATCAATACATCTTAAACATTGTTTTAAGCCACTTAGTTCGTGGGTACCTAGTTATGGCAGCCCTAAGGAACAAATAGAAATGAGTTCTGAGGATCTGAAACAAGATTCAGAGCAGTGTTAGCTTTCACCAGGATGAAATGTTTCTGGATTAAGAGGAAGGAGGTGTTTGTATGTGGCAGTCCTAATTTATATAAGGACACTCTATACCCCTGCTGGCGTCTCTCTTACCCAATTCCACAGAGCTGTCTTGGCAGCTGGAATATGGATGAATGCAAGGCCAGGGACACTGGTTCACATCTGTAATCCCAGCACTTTGAGAGGCTGAGACGGGAAGATGGCTTGAGCTCAAGAGTTTAAGACCAGTCTGGGCAACATAGCAAGACCCTGTCTCTACCAAAATTAAAAACCAAGTTAGCCGGGCGTGGTGGCGGGCACTCACGGTCCTGGCTGTTTGGGAGGCTGAGGTGGAAGGATTGCGTGAGCCTGCAAGTCAACGCTGCGGTGAGCTGCGATTGCACCATTGTATTCCAGCCTGGGTGACAGAGTGAGACCCTGTGTCAAGGAAAAAAAAAGATGAATACGTCTCAAAACCCCTTCCACAGATTTCTTGAAATGAAAATCTATTTGTTTGGCTATTTGGCATCTGAGCCCTTTATTTATTTTGGGAAGTTCCCCACTATGCGAGACAGATCCCCTATTATTGAAGACGAGATTGCCAGACACTCGCTTCCCAGGCTCACTTGCTGGTAGGGCACTAGCACATAACTCTGCCAGTTTGACTTGGAATTGAAAGTTAATGATGTGACAAAGCAAGGGCCCTGTGGAACCCACTCTGGTGAGGGCAGGGCAGTGATGGCGCTGGTCTCCAGATTCCATAGGCAGGAATGGAAGTGGGTCTCATAAATGGAGCTCCAGCGTCTGTGCCAGGGTGGGGTGGGGAGGGTCTTTATGGGCATGACCTTGGGTCCTTGGGCATTGTTTCTGGTTGTATGCCCTTTCAGCTTGGTCTGGAGCCCTCCCAGAACTACCTGATACGCCATCCCCCTTTAAACGAACAAACGAATGAATTCTCTTTCTGTTTAAATCAGCAAACTTCAGTTCCTGTTGCTGGCAAACTAAGAGCTGGGATTGCCACACCCCTCCCTCTAGCTGCTGGTCTGATCCCAAGTGGCTCTTGATGATTATGTCTTGGACTTCTAGGACATGGATGTTTAAAACTATTTTGTTTTATGGTCCCATGAAGACATAGGTATTTTTTAAAATGTGTCATACTCTTTGGCTCAGGAAACATGATAACTGAGGCCAATGAGAGATGCTTTTTGTAATTTTAAGGTGTCGATGGGCTGAGCGTCTCCTTACAGGAGGATGGGCCAGGAAACACCCCCTGACACTTGCACTGGGCCAAAGCCAACAGGGGTGTCCTGGGCCCACTCCCCTGCTGCCATAAGGACATCCCCTCTGCTGCTGGCTTACCCTTGCTACTGGGCTTGGAGCTGCTTATGCCCCTGACACCTTGACTGTATATGTACCTTGACTGTGTATACCTGTTTCTACTTTGGGACTTGAGTTTTCTGGCTCCTTCCTTGGAATAGCTTTCCTGCATCTTCCTGTGCAAACTGCCAGTGTTGGTCCTAGTATCTGAGTCAGATCCCAGCTAAGCCTGGCACCAATGGCATGCTTCTTGATAGTATCCCTGCCTGTCTCCAGAGTCCTATTTCGCTAAGACTCATGGCTCTGATGAACACCTGTGGAGAAATGTGGGGATTATCTGGGTAGAATGCGAGGACTAAGCGCTGGTTCTCTGCTTCTAGTGGGTTGTAAGTGGGCTCGAGACTGACCCCTCTGATTTCCAGCGCTATGACTTATGTAGGTAGGTCTTCCTATTGCCTCTTGGAACTCTGATCCATTTTCTGCTTTTATTTCTTTTCTTTTCTTTTCTTTTTTTTTGAGACGGAGTCTTGCTCTCGTCGCCCAGGCTGGAGTGCAGTGGCACGATCTTGGCTCACTGCAACCTCTGCCTTCCGGGTTCAAGCAATTCTCCTGCCTCAGCCTCCCAAGTACCTGGGATTACCGGCATGCAGTACTATGCCCAGCTAATTTTTGTATTTTTAGTAGAGATGGGGTTTCACCATGTCAGCCAGGCTGGTCTTGAACACCTGATCTCAGGTGATCCACCCGCCTTGGCCTCCCAAAGTGCTGGGATTACAGGCATGAGCCACCGCACCTGGCTCCTGTTTTTATTTTTTTTATTTCTTAAACTGGGTCAAATGTAATTTTGTTCTTTCTCCCCTACATGTAGCTCACAATCAGGACACATAGATGGAAACAGCTCATTTATCTTAGTATTTGCAGTTTCTGTTGGGGCCCAGCATGGCTGGGCAGGGTCTGCTCGGCCTTTTTGTCTACTCCAGTCTTTCTCGACCAACTTCTCCCTTCTTCTGCTCCCTGGACCACATGGTCCAGGCGAGGATTAGGTCCAGTTTATTGTGCCATTTCTTCTCGCACCACATATGGGCTCTGTCCCCAGGGCATGGCCTAGTTTGCTACTCTGGAAACTCGGGCGGCCACAAGATTGAGCGATGTGTTTGCTCCGTTTAGGCACAACTTGGTGGCCTAGGTACCCAGAGGCTCAGCTGGCAACAGGAGTCATGTCTACTATCTCCCATCTGTCTGTTTGAGGCAGAGGAATTTCTGGGAGAATTGGAGAAGGTCTACACAGGATACTGTCTCCCGATGACATGCGTCCACTGTGGACTCTGTATCTGAGTGCTTAGCAGAATAAATGGCTGAGCTAACAAACAAAGTTAACAAAGAAGTGCTTTGCAGGCCGCCAGTGAGGGTGCCTGGGGCTGCTCTGCAGCATTCCCGGCTACCCCACCCCTCATCAGTCCCCAGCCTTGGAAAGAAAATGAGCATTTGGCCCTATGCCTTAATTGGCACTGATAGCAAACTATCTCATGGGTTCTCGAATGAACTAGGTGTCTTTTAAGTGGTTAAGGCAAAATGAATGTTAGTTATTGTTATTTCTATCAAATGCCAATGCAAGGACCTTGAGAGCTTTATGTTCATCTTTCATATACTAAATGCACCAACTACTGACACGTTTTCTAGCTCAAGGTTTGCATTCAGTAAAAATTTGTTGAGTGATTGAGCTATGTTCATAGAGAGAAAAGAGGATGATTTGCCTGTTTTTCGTGCCTTCCCTCTATGATCCACGTTTCTGCCCGTCTTTCCCTGGCTTGACTTAGAGAGAAATGAGAAAACCTATCTTTGTTTTTCATACATCTAATTGAAAGGTACCATTCCTTCCAATTATGAAGATAACAAACCATAGCATTATTAGCAGTACCTGAGGCTTTTTCACCAGCTGAAATCACAGATATTTTTATTTTTTATTTTATTTTTTTGAGACAGAGTCTCGCTCTTTCTCCCAGGCTGGAGTACAGTGAGTCTATCTTGACTCACTGCATCCTCCGCCTCCTGGGTTCAAGTAATTCTTCTGCCTTAGCCTCCCAAGTAGCTGGGACTACAGACATGTGCCATCATGCCTGGCTAATTTTTGTATTTTTAGTGGAGACATGGTTTTACCATGTTGCCCAGGCTGGTCTCAAACTCCTGACCTCAAGTGATCCATCCGCCTCAGGCTCCCAAAGTATTGGGATTACAGGCGTGAGCCACTGTGCCGGGCCACAGATATTTTTATATCATATTACAGTTGTTAAAATAGTTTGATATGCCATTTACATGCATCAATACTTTGAAATGACTATAATTAATTAGACCTGTTGCTAGATCTTGTTATTTATTGAATTAATAAAGAAACATATATGTAGGGTCCAGCCCTACAGGGTCCTTTCAGCCCCTCTCTGCTGGTGTGGAGATGAGAAACTGTAGAAATAAAAGACACAAGACACAGAGGGAGAGAGAAGACAGTTTGGGCTCGGGGTCCACTGCCAACCAAAGCGCGGAGTCCAGCAGTGGCCCGGAGTGCCGGGATGCTCTCACTTTTATTGAGTTGCAAATCTAGGGGCAGGGTGGGAAGGGCGTGGTCTTGGTCAGGGACTGGCGGCAGGGTAGATAGGGTGTGGCAGTGATAGGGTCAAGTATGTCACGTGTCATTCAGGTAGGGGCTAGGCTATTTCTGGCACCCGAAGTGAGGTAAGGAGCATAATGCATCAGTACTTTCTCCAAACTTATCAAGAAAGAACTACAACATTAAGATTTATATTACTATTACTGATTATCTTTTCTAAGAAAAAAGGAACCAGGTGCAGAAGCAGAACATGAGAGTAGACATGGAACGTGAGCACCGAAGCACAGCATCATGTAGAGACGGTTAAGCCCCTGATGTCTGCGGGCCTCCCTGACAGCTCTCAGGCCCTACCGCAAGAGCTTGGAGAAGCGGAGTTTTCTCCTAACTCCTCTGGGGTAGGAGATGTCTCAGCTATTTTGGACGTCTCCTTCTCTAGCTGGCTAAACAGTGGGTACTTTCACAGTGCGCTGCCGCACAGCCAAGGCACCCTCCGGCAGCCCTTATGTGGGCATGACAGAGGGCTTAGAGCATCTTGCCTTAGTATCATTCATTTCACAATGTCACCCCAGGTTCACACTTCTGACCTGAGAGGCATTAGTAAAAGAATTAAGATCACCTATGAATAACTAAGATCACATGTGAATAACTGATAACTACTACCATTATATTTCTAGTTACTTTCTTCTACATTATTTATATGGAAATAGGCTGAGGTTTTTGGCTCCTGCCTCAGCACTTATGGGGTCTTCTCCCTACACATATATATTACTATATCAAAAATGTATATGTTTTATATTTTGGTAACTGTATTTTAATATAATTAGTTTCCTTTGTAATCCTATACATTTTTTTATGCCTTTGAGAACATTCTGAGCAGAGGCCCACAGGCCTCACCAGAGTGCCACAGCGCTTCACAACATGCAAAACTGAAGACTCCCTGGTTACACCGTGCCTCCTGGTGTCCTGACTTTTGGTCAGTGTCCAGTGGGTCTGGAGGCTGATCCGAGCATGTTGGGCCCAGGCACGGTGGCTCACGCCTGTAATCCCAGCACTTTGGGAGGCCGAGGTGGGCAGATCGCTTCAGTCCAGGAGTTGGAGACCAGCTTGGGCAACGTGATGAAACCCCATGTCTACAAAAAAGACAAAAGTTAGGCACAGTGGTGCATACCTGCAGTCCCAGCTACTTGGGAGGCTGAGGCAGGAGGATCGTTAGAACCCAGGAGGTGGAGGTTGCAGTGGGCTGAGATCGCGCCACTGCACTCCAGGCTGGGTGAGAGTGAGACGCTGTTTTAAATAATAATAATAAAAAAAGCAAGTTGGGAGAAAGTGGGATGCGGTTTAAAGGTTTCAGAAGAGGCTCGTGGTGCGAGGTGAGATGCTGCCCACTAGTGGCCAGAGGCAGAACTGTGAGACTGCGTATAGATCGGGTCCTGGGACATGGGGTTTGGGATGGTGATAGCTAAGTTTCTTGGTACCTGGGTCTGAAATAAGAGAATAAAGGCAGTACGTGGTTGACCCCTGCCTCCTGCTTCAGCATGATCAATTGAAACTCTCTCCCTTTCTTTCTGCGCTGCAGCCGTTTTCGCTGTCTAGCGTCTCAGACGCTTCCTTGTGCATTATGGTGTGTATGCATGCTGCTATCTTTGCCTGGCCTGGCCCTTCCATCTCTTTGTCTGGATTACTGTGCTCCCCCTCCGTACCTCAGAGTATCTAGGCCAGGCTTCTTGATGATCTTCATTAGACCTAGGCTCTTCTTCACAGCCCTTTCTCAGTCTGGAACTGCATGACCCTCAGTGTGATTTTTGTTGCTGTCGTTGTTCAGGGACAGTCACTGCACTGGATGACAAACCCCCCAAGGGCAGGGGCTGTTTGCTTTTGCTGTCTGCAGTGTCCCCAGTTCCTGCTCAGTGGCACTCAATAATCATGTGCTGACGAAAAGTGAACTTTGAATTGGAAATTCATAAAGGAACTGTGAATGCTCCCGGAATGGATTTGGGTCCACCTCCAAAAAAGTAAGATGATCTTTCTCCATGTATGACAGCCCATGACCCACAAGCCTCCCACATACACCTAGTCATCCAATAATACAGGGATCCTCAGGACAGCACAGTGGAAATCGTATCGCTGAATCGACAGGCTGGGGAGACAGACGGCTGGGGTCAGGTCCTGGCCTTGATGCGTCCTTCCTGGCTGACCTCTGCCTTTTTGTTTTCAGTTTCCTCATCTGAAAAATAGTGAACATAATAGTACCCGTGGCATAGAATGGTGAAGAATACTAAATAGGTAAAGCCCTTAGCATATAATAAGATTGATCAAATGGCAGCTTAAAGAAAAAGAGTCAACTGAGCCTAAGGGACAGACTTTTTTTTTTTTTTGAGGTGGAGTTTCGCTCTTGTTGCCCAGGCTGGAGTGCAGTGGCGCTATCTCGGCTCACCACAACCTC
>CAUYLG010046218.1:0-104380 GCA_963573385.1 Cacajao melanocephalus
TGGAGTGCAGTGGTGCGATCTCGGCTCACTGCCACCTCTGCCTCCCGGGTTCAAGCAGTTCTCCTGCCTCAGCCTCCCAAGTAGCTGGGACTGCAGGCGTGCACCACCACACCCAGCTAATGTTTGTATTTTTAGTAGAGACGGAGTTTCACCATGTTGGCCAGGCTGGTCTCGAACTCCTGACCTCAGGTGATCTGCCTGCCTCAGCCTCCCAAGTAGCTGGGACTGCAGGCGTGCACCACCACACCCAGCTAATGATTGTATTTTTAGTAGAGATGGGGTTTCACCATGTTGACCAGGCTGGTCTCAAACTCCTGACCTCATGATTGCCCATCTCAGGCTCCCAAAATGCTGAATTACAGGCATGAGCCACTGTGCCCGGTCAAACCTCTTTCCTTTATAAATTGCCAGTCTCAGGCAGTTCTTTCTAGCCGTAGAAAAACAGACTAATGCAGCAATGCTCCCCTAACCGAACTTCCTCTTTCGGGCTGCTGTGGAAATCTCACTTTCTCACTGCCCCCTCCCCTGATTTCGTTCTGCAGCCTCTCTCCTGAGCATTTTATTTTCTTTTTTTTGGAGACAGTTTCTTGCTGTGTTGCCCTGGCTGGAGTACAATGGTACAGTCATGGCTCACTGCAGCCTGGAACTCCTGGGCTCAAAGGATCCTCCCACTTCAGCCTCCTGAGTTGCTGGGACTACAGGCATGCGCCACCATGCCCGGCTGATTGATTGAGTGATTGAGAGATGGGATCTTGCTATGTTGCCCAGGCTGGTCATGAACTCCTGGCTTCCAGCCATCCTCCCACCTTGGCCTCCCAAAGTGCTGAGATTGGCCAGATGTGGCGGCTCACATATGGCCTGTCACGCCAGCACTTTGGGAGGCTGAGGCGGGCGGATCATTTGAGGTCCGGAGTTTGAGACTAACCTGGACAACATGGCAAAACCCCGTCTCTACTAAAAATATAAAAATTAGCCGGGCATGGTGGCACATGCCTGTAATCCCAGCTACTCTGGAGGCTGAAGCAGGAGGCTGAAGATTGAACGTTGGGGGCAAAGGTTGCAGTGAGTCAAGATCGTGCCATTGTACTCCAGACTGGGTGACAAGATTGAAACTTGGTCACAAAAAAAACAAAAAATCCTAAATGACAGTAGGTTTGAAGAGTTTTTTGTTTTTTTTTGAAACAGAGTTTCAGTTTTACTCTTGTCGATCTCAGCTTACCGCAACCTCCAGCCCCGTGTTCAAGCGATTCTCCTGCCTCAGCCTCCTGAGCAACTGGGACTATAGGCGCATACCACCGCGCTCACTAATTTTTGTATTTTTAGTAGAGACAGGGTTTTGCCATGTAGGTCAGGCTGGTCTTGAACTCCTGACCTCAAGAGATCCTCCCGCCCCAGCCTCCCAAAGTGCTGGGATTACAAGCGTGAGCCACTGCACCTGGCCTATGAAGAGCTTCTGAGTTGATGAACACATGGAGGTCATGGGAGGGTGGTGGCGTCCCCGACCCAGAAAGAGTATGGAAGTGCTACACCCCATCCCCCACACATTGATTGCCCTCTTTATCTCTTCCTTTTGGCTGTTCCTGAGTTGTCTCCTTTGTAATAAACCGGGAAGTAGTAAGTAAAACACTTTCCTGAGATGTATGAGTCATTCTAGCAAATTATGAAACCTGAAAGGGAGGGGGTTTGTGGGAACCCCCCTGACTTTGTAGCCATGTTGGACAGAAGTGTGGGTAACCTAGGAACTCTGACATCTGAAGTGAGGGCAGGCTCAGTTTTGTGGGACTAAGCCCACACACCAGCTCTGGGTAATTGATGTCAGGAATGAATTGTAGGAAACCCAGTGGGTGTCCACACAGAATTGGAGGATTACTTGGTGTGAAAAACCCCACATATTTGGTGTCAGAAGTGTGGAGAAAAAAGTTTATTTCTGGCTGGGCGCAGTGGCTCACACCTGTAATCCCAGCACTTTGGGAGGCTGGGGCGGGAGGATCACTTGAGGTCAGGAGTTCAAGACCAGCCTGACCTACATGGCAAAAACCCCGTCTCTACTAAATATACAAAAATTAGCCGTGTGCAGTGGCAGGCATCTGTAACTCCAGCTACTCAGAAGGCTGAGGCAGGAGAATCGCTTGAACCTGGGAGGTGGAGGTGGCAGTGAGCTGAGATCATGCCATTGCCCTTCAGCCCGGCAACAGAGCAACGCTCTTTCTCTCTCAAAAAAGAGAAAATTAATTAGATAAACCACATTTTGCAACCTCTAATGAAAGAATTGATTCAGGATGCTATGGTCATTGAATGAACCCCTGAGTTTCTTGATGCTCAGCTGTGACCATGATTTTATATATGTGTGTGTGTGTGTGTGTGTGTGTGTATATAATAATTATTATTTTTTTTTTGAGACGGAGTTTGGCTCTTGTTGCCCAGGCTGGAGTGCAATGGCATGATCTCGGCTCACGGCAACCTCAACCACCCGGGTTCACGCGCGATTCTCCTGCCTCAACCTCCCAAGTAGCTGGGATTACAGGCATGTGCCACCACATCCAGCTAATTTTTTCGTATTTTTAGTAGAGATGGGTTTCTCCCTGTTGGTCAGGCTGGTCTTGAACCGCCGACTCAGGTAATCAACTCGCCTCAGCCTCCCAAAGTGCTGAGATTACAGGTGTGAGCCACCACGCCCAGCCCATGATTATATCTTAAAAACCACTTGGCTCATCCCCAAGCTCAAGTCACAGCCCAGTTCAGTTAAATTAGAACAGGATCTGTGGTTCAGGATTAGGTAGTTTGTTCAAGCTTCCACGTGATTCTAATCTACAGCCGGCGCTGGTAGCTCATACTTTTCAGGAAATATGGGGGCAAGAGGAACAGGGTAAATAAATGAAACCACAAAGAAAGCAGTAAACCCAGAACCTGTGGCACTTCTCAAGCATTTCACAGTCTCTCTCTTTTTTTTTTTTTTTTTTTGAGATGGAGTCTCATTCTGCTGTCCAGGCTGGAGTGCAGTGGTGCGTTCTCGGCTCACTGCAACCTCCGCCTCCCGGGTTCAAGCAATTCTCCTTCCTCGGCCTCCAGCGTAGCTGGGATTACAGATGTGCGCCACCACACCTAATTTTTTTTTTTTTTCTGAGTTGGAGTCTTGCTGTGTCGCCAGGCTAGAATGCAGTGGCGTGATCTTGGCTCACTGTAACTTCTGCCTCCTGGGTTCAAGTGATTGTCCTGCCTCAGCCTCCCAGGTAGCTGGGATTACAGTCGCTGGCCACCACGCCCAGCTAATTTTGTAATTTTTTTTTCTAAAGACAGGGTTTCACTATGTTAGCCAGGCTGGTTGTGAACTCTTGACCTCGTGATCCCTCTGACTCTGCCTCCCAAAGTGCTGGGATTACAGGCATGAGCCACCAAGCCTGGCAGCATTTCACACTCTATCTGCAACAAGTCAAAGGAAGGTGAGGTTAGCCAGGCAGGCTGGCTCACACCTGTAATCCCTGCACTTTGGGAGGCTGAGGCAGGTAGATCACCTGAAGTCAGCAGTTTGAGACCAGCCTGGCCAACATGGTGAAACCCCATGTCTACTAAAAAATAGAAAAATTAGCCAGGCGTGGTTGCGGCAGGTCCCTATAATTTCAAGTACTCAGGAGGCTAAGGCAGGAGAATCGCTTGAACCTGGAAGCCGGAGGTTGCAGTGAGCTGAGATCACACCACTGCACTCCAGCCTGGGCAACAGGGACTCAGTCTCAAAAAAAAAAAAAAAAAAAAAACTTAGCCGGGCATCGTGGCAGGTGCTTGTAATCCCAGCTACTTGGGAGACTGAGAGGCAGGAGAACTGCTTAAACCCAGCAGGTGGAGGCTGCAGTGAGCCAAGATCCCGCCACTGCACTATAGCCTGGGAGACAGAGCAAGACTCTGTCTCTACAAAAAAAAAGAGTTGGGAGGAAGTTTCTGTGGGAAAGGGGGAAGGGTACTCCCAGAAAAGCCATTGCAGGGACCCTCACTCTCCCAGCAGCATGGGCTTCAGTTGTAGCCATCCCTTGCCATAACTTTTGAACTATATTTGGAAAAATACTGGCCAGGGGAAAAAACTTTTTTTCCTCATGGTGAATAAGCAAGGGCAGATTCAACTTTCTAAGTACTATGAACATGTCGACATTGATAAGCATATACTTCTGGAAACAGAAGTCATAAAGAGCTGACTCTCAATTCAGTGAACAATGCTCTTTCATTGAATATAAGGATTTCGAGTTGATACATGAGCAATATGCAGCTGCCTTCACTGTAATTGGAGTTAATGACACTAAGAATAAGATGGTTATTTACAGGCCAGACATGGTGGTTCATGCCTGTAATCCCAGCACTTTGGGAGGCTGAGGCAGGTGGATCACCTGAGGTCAGGAGTTTGAGACCAGCTGGGCCAACATGGTGAAACTCCATCTCTACTAAAAATACAAAAATTAGGCGTGGCGGTGGGCCCCTGCAATCCCAGCTACTCAGGAGGCTGAGGCAGAATTGCTTGAACCCGGAAAGCGGAGGTTGCAGTGAGATGAGACCATGCCATGGCACTCCAGCCTGGGCAACACAGCAAGAATCTCTCTTAAAAAACAAAAACAAAAACCGTGCACACACCAAGAGTGATTTACTAAACAGGAAAGTTGTATGAGAAAGAAAGACATAGCATCTCATTCAGGTATTTTGATGTAAAATCACTGACAAAAATAAAAGTAAGGAGAAAGGAGTCAGGCTGGACAGGGGTTTCCTGGGTCTTTTATTAACAATCTCCCTCCAGAGGCAGTGGGTGCCACAGAGGAATAAAACTGAGACCGAATCTCCAGCAGCCAGGTGGGCCCAGGTGTCCCGTCGTCTCCAACCCTGGGTGTCAGCCCAGCTTGATAAACAGCAGCAAAGTGGCAAGAATTCCTGGCAACTGAAATGGGCAAAGAAGAAAACATGGATCCAATGCTAGAGACCTCCAAACCAGAATCATAGTGGAGTTATGGGGGCAGGAGGTGCATCCTGTTCCAGAAAGGTGAGGGCTGAAGAACCATCTGGGCTAAGCTGGAGCCACTGTAGTTCAGTTAAGAGAGTAAACAAAGTACATCCATGTCCACTTCTTTTTTTTTTTTTTTGAGAAGGATTCTCATTCTGTTGCCCAGGCTGGGAGTACAGTGGCATGATCTCAGCTGACTGTAACATCCACCTTCCAGGTTCAAGCAATTGTCCTGCCTCAGCTTCCCACGTAGCTGGGATCACAGGTGCCCACCACCACACCTGGCTAATTTTGTGTGTGTGTGTGTGTGTGTGTGTGTGTGTGAGATAGTCTCACACTGTTGCCCGGCTGGAGTGCAGTGGCACAATCTCGGCTCACTGCATTCCGGGTTCAAGAGATTCTCTTGCCTCAGCCTACTGAGTAACTGGGATTACAGGTGCCCGCCACCACGCCCAGCTTATTTTTTATATTTTTAGTAGAGACGGGGTTTCACCATGTTGGCCAGGTTGGTCTCAAACTCCTGACCTAGTGATTCGCCCACCTCAGCCTCCCAGAAGGCTGGGATTACAGGCATAAGCCACTGCGCCTGGCCTAATTTTTGTATTTTTAGTAAAGACAGGGTTTCACCATGTTGGTCAGGCTGGTCTTGAACTCCTGACCATGATATGCCCGGCCTTGGCCTCCCAAAGTGCTGGGATTACAGGCATAAGCCACTGCACCCAGACAAGGATATACATTTTCTTTTTCCATTCATCAGTTGATATACATTTGGGTTTTATCTACTTTTTGATTATTCTGAGTAATCCTGATGTGAGCATTCACATAAAGGTTTTTGTGTGGATACATGTCTTCAATCACCTTGGATATAAACATGGGAGAGAAATTGCTGGGACAAATAATTCTATGTTTAACATTTTAGGAAGTGGCTTCACCATTTTACAATCTCATCAACAATGTGTAAGGATTCCAATATCTCCACACCCTTGTCAACACTTGTTATTGTCTTTCTCACTTTAGCCATCTAGTGGGAGTAAGTGTTTTTATTTGCATTTCCCTAATGACTAGTGGTGGTAGAGTATTTTTGTGATTATTGGCCAGCTGTATCCCTTCTTTCGATAAAATCAAATCCTTTGTCCATTTTAGTTGGGTTACTTGTCTTTTTATTATTAAGATGTAATAATTCTTTATATATTCTGGATACAAGTCCCATATAGTTAACCAAGATGCAAATTTTTTTCCCAAGCCATGTGTTGTCTTTTCGCTTTCTTCATAACGTCCTTTGAAACACATTTTTCATTTTGACAAAGTCCATTTATCGATTTTTTGCTTTGTCACTTGCCCTTTTTGATATCAGGTTGAGGAAATTCCCTTCTATTCCTAGATTTCTGAGAGTTTTTTTTATCATGAAATGGTAAAGATTCTGTCAAATACTCTGCATTTATTGAGAGACCCCTATGATTTCTGTCCTTCATTCTATTAATATTGTATATTCTATTGATTAGTATTTATATCTCTAACCAGCCTTTCTTCTCTGGGATACATCCCACTTGATCTTTTTATACATTGCTGGATTTAATCTGCTAGTATTTTGTTGAGGATTTTTGCATCTATATTCAAAAGAGACTGGGCTGGGCTCGGTGGCTCTCACCTGTAATCCCAGCACTTTGGGAGGCTGAGGGAGGCAGATCATTTAAGGTCAGGAGTTCCAGATCAGCCTGGCCAACAAGGCAAAATCCTGTCTCTACTAAAAATACAAAAATTAGCTGGGTGTGGTGGTGCATGCCTGTAGTCCCAGCTATGGAGACTGAGGCAGGGGAATTGTGTGAACCCAGGAGATAGAGGTTGCAGTGAGCCAAGGTTGCACCACTGCACTCCAGCCTGGATGACAGAGTGAGACTCCATCTTAAAAAAAAAAAAAAAAAAAAAAAAGAGGCATTGATCTGTAGTTTTACTTTCTTATGTCACTGCAATATCTAGTAATGGCAACATAGAATAAACTGAGAAATGTGTCTTCCTTCTTTTTATTGGCAGAGTTTGTCGGTGAAACAATGGTGTTAATTCTTCTCTCAAAGTTTGATAGTATTTCCAGTGAGGATATCTGGACCTGATCTTTTCTTCGTGGGAAGTTTTTGGTTACTAATTTAATCTAATTACTTGTAGATCTATTTAGATATTCTATTTCTTCTTGAGTTAGTTTTGGTAGTTCATGTTTATCTAGGAATTTGCCTATTTCATCTAGGTTATCTAATTTATTGCACACAGGTTCACACTATTCCCTAATAGCTGCTTTCTTTCTGTAAGGTCAGTAGTGATATCTCTCTTTCATTCCCTATTTTAGTAATTTGAGTAATCTTTCCCTTTTTTCCCCTTCAGTCTAAAGTTTTGTCAATTTTGTCTTGTCTATCTTTTTTCGAGACAGGGTGTCACTCTGTCACTCAGGATGGAGTGCAGTGACACATTCATGCCTCACTAGCCTTGATATCCCAGGCTCAAGTGATTCCCCTCCCTCATCCTATAGCTGGGACTACAAACATGTGCCACCACACCTGGAAAATTTTCTTTTTTTTTTTTTTTAAAGATGGGGTTTCACCATGATGGCCAGGCTGGTCTTGAACTCCTGACCTCAGGTGATCCATCCACCTCGGCTTCCCAAAGTGCTAGGATTACAGGCGTGAGCCACCGCGCCCGGCCTTAAACCTGGATAATTTTCTTATTTTTGTTTTTGTAGAGACAGGGGTCTCACTATGTTGCCCAGGCTGATTTCGAACTCCTGGGCTCAAGCAATCCTCCTGCCTCAGCCTATCAAAGTGCTAGAATTACAGGCTGAGCCATTACACCCAACCTTTTTTATCTTTTCAAAGAATCAAATTTTGGTCTTACTGTTTTACTCTATTTTATTTATTTTTCACTCTAACCTTTAGTATCTTCCTTCTGCTTGCTTTGGGTTTAGTTTGCTCTTCTTTGTTTAGTTTATTTTTCTTTTCTTTTTTTTTTTTTAGTGTTGTATTTTGTTCACTGCTGTGTCCTAGTAACCAAAACAGTATTTGTCAGGTTTTTTTTTTTGTTGTTGTTGTTTTTGACAGAGTTCACTCTTGTTGCCCAGTCTGGCATGCAATGGTGCAATCTCGGCTCTTCGCAACCTCCGCCTCCTGGGTCCAAGCAATTCTTCTACCTCAGCCTCCTGAGTAGCTGGGATTACAGGTATGTGCCACCACTCCCAGGTAAGTTTGTATTTTTCATAGACACAGGGTTTCTCCAGGTTGGTCAGGCTGGTCTCGAACTCCTGAGCTCAGTTGATCCGCCCGCTTCAGCCTCCTGAAGTCCTGGGATTACAGGCTTGAGCCACCGCGTCTGGACAGTCGGTGCTTAATAAAACGGCTCGACATGCCCTAGGGAGGCTGGGTCTTACCTGTATCACTGCAGCTCCCAGAGAGCCCCCACTCAGGGTGAAGCTCTGAGTCTTGGTGATTTTCAGGAGTTTCTGGAAACAGCCCTGATGAAACAAACACCAAAACAAGCAGGAGCTGGTTCGGGGCTCATGGACTGCAAGTCGTCATCAACCCCAACTCACTGGGCCGCCCAGATGCCTCTCAGATCCTTTGAGGAGAAGGGGACAGAGCCATGAGGGCCTTTGCTCCATCTCACTGGACTGCCACCTACTCCTGCCACCTAGCATCTTCCCTGTCCTCATTCCCCCAACAGAACATGCCGATGACTCCCTTCTGCTTGTCTGTGATAAGGTTCCAGTGTGGCGATTAAGTGTGGTTGGACACCCTCGATTATTACTAGCTCTGTGACCTTGGAGAAGTCACTATACCTCTCTGAACACCATTTTCCCATCTATAAATGGCACTCCTTGAATCTATCTGCTTTACGAGAATTTTGAGAGGAGTAAAAGAATCAAAGGCCAGGCATGGTAGCTCATGTCTATAATCCCAGCACTTTGGGAAGCCAAGACAGGAGAATCACTTGAACCCAGGAGTCAGAGGTTGCAGTGAGCCAAGATTGCACCACTGCACTCTAGCCTGGTGACAGATTGAGACTCCATCTCTAAATGAATAAATAAAGCTGGGCACGATGGACGTCTGTAATCTTAGCACTTTGAGAGGCTGAGGCTGGCAGATTCCCTGAGCCCAAGAGTTCAAGATCAGCAGCCTGGGTAACATAGTGTGACTCCATCTCTATAAAAAATTTAAATATTAGCCTGGCATGTGGCTGTAGTCCCAGCTACTTGGGAGACTAAGGCAGGAGAATCGCTTGAGCCCAGCCAGCTGAGACTGCAGTGAGAGCCATGATCATGCCACTGCACTCCTGCCTGGGAGACAGAGCAAGACCCTGTCTCCAAAATAAATAAATAGGCCAGGTGCGGTGGCTCATGCCTGTAATCCCAGCACTTTGGGAGATGAGGCAGGTGAATCACAAGGTCAAGACATCGAGACCGTACTGGCCAACATGGTGAAACCCCATCTCTACTAAAAATATAAAAATTAGCTGGGCGTGGTGGCATGGGCCTGTAATCCCAGCTACTTGGGAGGCTGAGGCAGGAGAATCACTTGAACCCAGGAGTCAGAGGTTACAGTGAGCCAAGATTGCACCACTGCACTCTAGCCTGGTGACAGATTGAGACTCCATCTCTAAATGAATAAATAAAGCTGGGCACGACGGACGCCTGTAATCTCAGCACTTTGAGAGGCTGAGGCTGGCAGATTCCCTGAGCCCAGGAGTTCCAGATCAGCCTGGACAGCATGGCGAAACCCCGTCTCTACAAAAAATACAAAAATTAGCCGGGTGTGGTGGTGTGCACCTGTAGTCCCAGATACTTGGGGGGCTGAGATGGAAGGATCGTTTGAGGCCAGGAGTTCAAGACCAGCCTGGGCAACATAGCAAGGCCCTGTCTCTTCAATAAATTGTTTAAAAAATTAGACGAGCAGCCAGGCGCGGTGGCTCATGCCTGTTATTCCAGCATTTTGGGAGGCCAATGTGGGTGGATCACCTGAGGTTAAAGACCAGCCTGATCAACATGATGAAACCCCATCTCTACTGAAAATACAAAATTAGCTGGGTGTGGTGGTGCATGCCTGTGATCCCAGCTACTTGGGAGGCTGAGGCAGGAGAATCACTTGAACCTGGGAGGTGGAGGTTGCAGTGAGCTGAGATCATGCCACTGTACTCCAGACTTGGCAACAAGAGGGAAACTCTGTCTCAAAACAATAAAATAAGAAAGTCACCAGCCCTCAGGGGTCTGTCAAGGCAACATACAAAGTCTCCAGTTACCTTCTGGTGGATGACGTATGTGGACACATTGTGTCCGTCACAGGCCACGGTTCCAATGGATTTACAGCAACCCCTGGGGTAAGTGTGGCCCGTTGTCATTTCAAAGGAAGAGCCAGAAAAATCTGTGTAGTTCTTTACCCCACAGCACTTTAGCTATAGAGAAGAGAAGAAATACTTGGAGAGTCTCTTTCAAATAATAAAATAATGAAAACATCAGAAATCGTGGTTGTCATGGCTACTGCCTAGTGTGGTCACAATATTCCAGAGACTGCTAAACATCCCCTTACAACCATCCCAGCCCAGCTCAGAACCCTCCCTGGCTCCCATCTCGCTCTTAAAAGCTGAACTCGTAGCCTGGGAAACAGGGTGAGACCCCCATCTCAGCAAAAAATTTAAAAATTAGTCAGGCGAGGTGGCTCATGCCTGTAGTCCCAGCTACTCAGGAAGCCAAGGCAGGAGGACTGCTTGAGCCCAGGAGTTCAAGGCTGCAGTGAGCTGTGATTGTGCCACTGCTCTCCAGCCTGGGAGACACAGGGAGACCCCATCTCTAAAAGAATAAAATATAGTGTTTAAATCTAGGAGGCGGAGGTTGCAGTGAGCTGAGATCACACCATTGCACTCCAGCCTGGATGACAGGCTGACACTCTGTCTCCAAAAATAAAATAAAATATAGTAGAATGATTTATAATCCTTTGGGTGTATACCCAGTAATAGGATTGCTGGGTCAAAGGCTATTTCTGATTCTAGATCCTTGAGAAATCGCCACACCTGTCTTCCACAATGGTTGAACTAATGTACACTCCCACCAACAGTGTAAAAGCATTCCTATTTCTCCACAATGATAGACTGGATAAACAAAATGTGGCACATATACACCATAGAATACTATGCAGCCTTAAAAAAGAATGAGTTTATATCCTTTGCAGGGACATGGATGGGGCTGAAAACCACCATTCCCAGCAAACTAACTCAGGAACAGAAAACCAAACACCGGCATGTTTTCACTCATAAGTGGGAGCTGAACAATGAGAACACATGGACGCAGGGAGGAAAACATCACACACCGGGGCCTGTCCATGGGTTGGGTGGCTAGGGGAGGGAGAGCATTAGGGCAAATATCTAATGCATGCGGGGCTTAAAACCTAGATGACGGGTTGAGAGGTGCGGCAAACCACCATGGCACATGTATACCTATGTAACAAACCTGGACGTTCTGCACATGTATCCCGGAACTTAAATTTAAAAAAAAAAAGAATAAAATATAAAAGACTGGAGGGCCGAGAGTAGGAGCAGTCCACAGGAGTGCTGAGCAGAAGCTTCTAAAGACAGGGAACGACATCCACCAAGGGAACACTGCTCATCCTTCTCCATCACTCCCTGAGTTCTGCCAGGAGGGCCCCTCCTTGGAAGTGAGGCCTCTGTGTCAGCCGCCAAGAATAACTGCTTGCCCTCACTGAAGTTCATAACTGCCTTCGGAAGCCAGTTAGAGCCTATAATTAGAATTCACTGCAACTCCGGCAACACGCAGCCCATCCACCGCCCAGGACTCCGGCGGCATCGGCTGTAACCCAGTGATTTAAAATCACGGTGGACAGATTCGCCACACCTAACGTGCATCTCTTGATGGGTTGCCCCCTCTGATGTCCACCGAGAAGGAATTGAATTATGGCCTCAGATACAAGACTGAGAAGTTGCAGGAGGAAGTCGCAATTATGCACAGAACTGGTTGGGCAATTTGAGGAGAAGGTGACAAGAGAAGCTAAATCTGCCTCCCTTTTGTCCTTCAAGTCTCCTTCCAGAAACCCGTTCCAGCACCCACCCTGCCAGAGACGCGGTCTGCCATGCTGGAAGCAATGTAAGGGGTGGAGGGGGGTGGGGGTTGAGCTTGCATTTGAACCTCTCCTATAATGCCAAAATGGAGACAGCATAATTACTCTTCACTTTCACAAGTAATAAATACGCTCAAATTAAAAATACATTTGTACCACTCATTTTACCCCTGCATATATCATAACATGTAAATACACATTCTGCTTGTCTTTTGCTAATCATTTGCTTTATATTTTCATGTTGGTCAACGGGATAAATAACCATCTCCCTATGTATCTCAATATCATTAATATTCCTTAAAATTTATAGGTTCTTGTCTAAGGCTGAATGAGGGCTATTGCCTATGGTCCTGGAAACAATTGGGAAATTTGTGAATTATATGGCTGGTTTGCTTGTATTTGCCAAGCTAAACATTTAAGAAAGCCTTCCTGTCGTGAACAACCAGAAGTTTTTGGTAAGTGCAATCATTCAGCGAGAAGAACTGTGGAAATAATACCAAATTTGGAATTAGGAGGCACTGGTTGGAGTCTCGTGCATAAAACTGTTTTGTGACTCTGGCCATCAGCACCTCCCTGGATTTTAGCTTCCTAAGCAGCCTTGGGAACACCCTTACCCCACCTGTCTCATTTTATTAATTTAACTCTTATTTTAGGTTCAAGGGTACACGTGCAGGTTTGTTATAAAGATAAACTTGTGACATGGCGGGGTTTTGTACAGATTATTCCGTCACCCAGATTATTAAGCTTAGTACCCATTTGTTATTTTTTCTGACCGTCTCCCTCCTCCCACCCTCCTCCTTCTGATAGGCTTCAGTGTGTGTTGTTTCCCTCTGTATGCCCATGTGTTCTCATCATTTAGCTCCCACTTATAAGTGAGAACAGGCAGTATTTGGGTTTCTGTTCCTGCATTAGCTTGCTAAGGATAATGGCCTCCAGCTCCATCCATGCTCCTGAAAAGGACACTATCTCGTTCTTTTATATGATTGGGTAGCATTCCACGGTGTATATGTGCCGCATTTTCTTTATCCAGGCTACCATCGATGGGCATGTAGGTTGACACCTTGTCTTTGCTATTGTGAATAGTGCTGCAATGAACGTATGCATGCATGTGTCTTCATGGTAGAACAATTTATATTCCCTTGGGTATATATCTAGCAATGGGATTGCTGGGCCTAATGGTAGTTCTGTTTTTAGGTCTTTGAGGAATTGTCATGCTGTCTTGCACAGTGGTTGAACTAATTTACACTCCCATCAACAGTGAATAAGCGTTCCCTTTTCTCCACAGCCTCACCAGCACTTGTTATTTTTGACATTTTAGTGATAGCCATTTACCTTACTTGTCTCTTATCAATGGGATTATTAGTATATACCCAACTAGAGAGAGACCACACGAGGCAGGGAAGTGCAGGAAAGAGAATTGATCTCGGATGGAGCCAGTGACGGACCAGACAGCACCCAAATGGCCCAGGGACAACACAGTGTTCCCAGAGCCCCATGAGCCAGCCCAGGAAACTCAGAGGAAAGCCTCTGTGACAGGAGCTGAAGTTGTACCAGATACCTGACCTTGAAGCAGAGGGAGCTTGAGACAGCATACCCCCCTTGTTCTCTGATTCCCTTTTACAGTCTCCCAATGGACAAATCTAATTGGCACTGGCCAGCATGGGCAGTATGCAGGGCCAGCCTCACAGGACAGGGGGAAGGGCAGAGAAGGCTGGTAAATGGGTAATGGGGGGTGAGAAACAGCCTGCACAGAGGCATCTCCAGAGTTAAAATCTCCATCCCACCTTGGGAATGAAAAACGTGCCCCTTCCCTGGAAGAAGTTTTCAAGATGCCTTCGAATTCAGCTCCCTTCAGCCAAGGATGCTCCTGATGCTGAGTGGGAAGGGAAGCACAACTTTAATCAAAAGAGTGTTGATAAACCAACCCCACCTTGAGAAAGTTCAGCACCCAAGAAAGCAAAGTTTTTCACATTAGGTTTAAAAAGATCGTTTTCCCTTAAAGGTTCTTTAAGGACTTTGCACAGGGATCTCTCCCAGGGAAGCACTCCCCACCCTCCCCACCTCGCCCCCTACACCCTGAGGTCAGAGGCTGGCATAGGCTGGAGGAGAGAATGACCAGCAAGCAGGTGGGCCAGGTAAGAGAGTGTGCATGCCCGCAGGAAGTCAGTCACCTGCCACCATGACCATCCTGACCCTCAGCACATACCTGTTGGTTAGTCTCTGGCAGTCCAGTGTCAATGAAGAACTATGACACCTGGTGCAGTTTTGCAACACCACAGGAAGTCGAAGCATCCCCAAATGCTCGTCTCGCCCTGCATGTCCTCAGGAGATGCCCCAGTCATGTCCTGAAGTTTCATTTTAGTAGAACATCCTGCTCTGGTACCTGGGTAGACCTCAGGGGTTAAGCCAATCCAAGCCTCTGTTTGACAGATAAATAAACTGAGACCTAAAGAAAGCATGTGGCTTGCTCAAGACCACACAGCAAGCAAATGGAAGAACTCAGGCTTCCCAGCTCCTAGTCTAGGGCTCCTTACTTATTCCCCAGGCCTCCAGCTGAGCAGCGTCCATGATAAAAATGTACGGGGATGCGGGCTTTGTCATGATTTAGGGAAACAGGGAATACAAGCTCTAAAATTATACTGGACTGCCTGTATTCCAACTCCTGCTCCACTAGCTCTATCAATTTAGACAAAACATGTAATCATTTTAAGCCTCAGTCTCTCCATCTATAAAATGGATTTAAAAAAAAACTTATCTATCTTGGGGAGTCATTAAAAGAATAAGATAGGCCAGGTGCCATGGCTCACACCTGTAATCCCAACACTTTAGGAGGCTGAGGCAGGTGGATCACTTGAGGTCAGGAGTTCAAGACCAGCCTGGCCAACATGATGAAATCCCATCTCTACTAAAATTACAAAAATTAACTGGGTGTCATAGCATATGCTTGTATTCCCAGCTACTCAGGGGGATGAGGCAGGAGAATCATTTAAGCCTGGGAGCAGGAGGTGCAGTGAGCCAAGATCATACCACTGTACTGCAGCCTGGGTGACAGAGTAAGACTCTATCTCAAAAAAATCAAAACAAAACAAAAAGAATGAGATGGAGCATGTAAAGCGCTTGGTACAGAGTAAGCAATAAAAAAAATTCTGGTGTTGCCAGTTCACCAGGAGATCACTGTCAATGATAATAGCTCTATGTTCTGCATTTTGTCAGCCAGACCTAGCACCGATTCCTTCCGGAACTTGGGATCCTACTGGACTACAGAACTCTGAGTCAGCTGAGAGCAAAGCTCCTTCCATCATTTCATGGGGAGTCAAACACAGGGCACTACCCATCTCCATAAGATGAAGAGACCCATGCCCACCTGCAGAGGCAGGGCAGAGAGAGAACCATGAACCATGAAGGGACTGCCCCAGCCACTTTGCCTGGACTTTGGCCAAGCTGTGACTCTGGTACGTCCACACGCTACCAGCCTCCCAGGGGCGGGTGGCAGGGAGGTAAAAATGGGGTCATGCTCTCTTTAAATACCAAACTACAATGACCTGAGCCCCACCATCTTGATTCTGGAACTCAGCCCTCTCCTCCTGCCCTCTGCAAAGCATCCACTCAGTAGCCACCATGTTCTTCCTCTGTCTTCTGGCTCCCTTGGCCCTTGTCTGTTTCCATGGAAACTGCCTAGCAAAGCTCTGGACCAAGGAGCTATCTCTAAGCCTCCAGGGGGCACCCAGACCAGGACCTCTGATTGCACTACAGGACGGGAGACCAGGTCTGGCCACTCTCTGTCATGAGCCCCTTCTTGCTTCTCCTTACACTTCAATAGCTCTCATCCCCACCCCTCCTGCCCACACCCCCGATGGCACCCTTCAGGGGTCCATTTCTGCACAGAGCAATCAAACAGAGCCCAGCTGGCTGGCGTCAATGAGTCTTTATGGAGTCAGGCACCCCAACACGCATTGAGGCCAGAGCGAGGGAGCCCCATGCGCTAGGACTAAGAGTAAAAAAAAAATTAAAGAAAAATAATAAAATTGCTATTGCTTCTGGATGAAATATCCTGATAGTCACAGGAAAGGAGAGCTTGGAATCATAATCATAATCATCTTTGGTCTTTGCCTGTGTAGACCTGGCCTAAGGCTTTAATGTAAACCCTTGGTGACTCTAAAAGTTACATGAATGGTTCATTTTTCCACAAAACTGCCATATAGGGAGACAAATAATTTAAGTAGGGACAATGTTTCACCAGTATGCACATATTAGAAGTTTAAAATCGCAACCCAGGGAAAGCCAGAGAGAGAAAGAAGGAAAAAACAAACTTTTTTGTTTCAATTTCGGCTAGCTGGAAAGACGGTTCTGTTCTGAAGCTGCTGTGTTCTCGCCCACAGAGCCTATTTTCCCTCCAAGAGAAGGAGCTGGGAGGGGGTGCCTGTATGCTGATGACACATAGGGATGGGGGCCCTCCTTCGAGGGGCAGGGGGGAAATTTAGAAGGAGAGAGACCTGGCCGTAAATTCACAACTGGAAATTTGCAGAGGATATGTTTTGCTCTCTAGAAAAGCAACCAAAGGGTTATTGACATGAGATTCACGTAAATGAGGTCTAATTTCTCACCCTGGGTGCACATCAGCACTTTCCCAGGATGTTGTATTTTCTGAGTGTTTCACCGGACATTCCACCCAGAATCAATGTATGGGTTATAGATTATTGATCACTGAGGACCCAGGCCCCAGCTTCTCTTGCAGTGTCACAATGAGAGCTATTGTTCTCCTTCCCAGGCATTTAACCATGAGTCATCATACATTTTCAGACATAGGGCAATTATTCATCATCATGTCATCCTACCCAAGCTTACCGAGAATTTCAACTGGAGAATGTGTACACATGCCTTCCTGCAGCAGTATTCCAGATACGTGAAGAAAGTCAGAAAAACGTTACTGATCCAAGAAAAAAACTCTAAACGTTTGGCTTCTGATTCTCTGTCTAATATATAGCAATTTCAATGAGACTAATATCACCATTCTGTGAACCTGCCAGCAGATAGAACTTCCCACATTGTTGTGGTCTGTTTCTGAGGACAAATAAAGTATGCTGCTCTCCAGTGTTCTGTACAAGCACGTCACACTATAGACAGAAGTGTTTCAAGTCAACACAATATGAAAAAATTCAAAATAAAATGAAAAGTGTCTGAAAACAAACCAACATAAATATACAGCAGTCCTGTTAATTATGATTATTTATGATCATAAGAACTGGCATCATTACCGTGGTTTCCTTTCCAAAATCTCACAAACTTGTTACTATACAGCAGTTTCGGAGTCCTATAGGCTTAAAAAGGTGGCATGCTGGAGGCAAAAGTCATTTTTGGCAGGGATGACGTACGTCCCGGGTGTGAGGGCTTGCACCCACGCGCGCACGTGTGTTTGATGCTGGCACACAATAGTCAGCTTGAACTTTCCAGGGTCCCCCAACATTAAACCACTGGCAATGCATTACAGATGTCTCTGATGAGCACCACCAATCTATTAAACAAAGTGCTGTCGTCGCCTACGAGGGGCCTGAAGAATGATCTAGAAATCCACCCCCGGGGGGGGAACAGCCTATGAAACATCACCGACAACACTGAATATTTCATCAGGAATGACAGGACTTTTCTCTTTGCAGCACCCCCCTCCCGCTTCTCCACTGCCCTGCCTGCCACTGTCTCCCCGCACCCTCCCTGATCTTTTTCTCCACTCACTTGACAAGTAGTCACAGCCACATCACTGCCGTCCCGCTGTCCTTGCACGCTGACCTCTGTACTGTGTGGTGCCCAGTGGTCATGCTGTCCTCGTCTCTCGCCAACCACATCTGACAGGAGATGAGGCGCTCATGGCAGCGGCTCCTGGCACCTGAGACGCCCTGGGACTACACAGGTAAACCGGGGGGGTCCTTGTTGTCTCCGGACTAACAACAGAGGGAAAGACATGACATCTCTGACCAGGAGCCCACGTCCAAATATTCAGAAGGTTCATCATGCGGGAGATGGGGGCAGCCCTCCCGGCTTTCCAGGATGAGGCCTGCAGAAATCAGAAGGGACGATGGGAGGAGGAGGGAGGCCTGCACCTGGCCCTAGCCCAATCGGGGAGGAGAAGAATGCAGGTGTAACAGACCAGCGATGTCAACTCCAGGGCGAGGGTAGGGGAGTGTCAGCCCCTATCCTCTCCAGGGACCCCTCCCAGGCAGGCTCCAGACCCCTAGACATGTGTAGTCACATGGGCAGCTGAAAGATCGGCTCTTGCTTGGGGCCACCATCGCCACCCAGTCCTGTGGCTCCTTCAGTACTCAAGGAGACGATGAAGGTTGATTAGTCGAAAAAGAAAACAGCTCCTTTAAAAATGACATGGCGGTTTTGAGTTGCTATATTTTCTTACAGCTCCTTTTTGGTGAAGTGTCGGAGTGAAGAAAAAGCATGAAGTATTTTGACTGAAATAAATGCTTTCATGGAAAACAGAGAGCCCTAGAGAGTATTCTAAGACTGGAAGAACGTCATACTATTTTAAGCAGGTGACAGTAATGTCACTGTCTGAGGGGTTAGGGTATTTTTTTTTCCCTAGAATTACAAGAGGAAAAAATAAGTTTGCTTTGAATAGAGAAAGTTAAGTAAAGAAACACACTTCCCAGTTGCATGGATAATTCATAGACTGCAGTGACATATTTCCCTGCTCTTGGTCTTTGACAAAACTAACCAGTACTATTAGGCAGAGAATGTTTGCTAGCTCCAAGCAGAAAACTAAATAAAGTACAAACATACTCTTCAAATCACTCTGGTTTTTCCAACTTTCATTACACCACCCACATCAACATGGCTGCAATGCAATTGTTCAAAAACCTATCCCAGCTCTCCCTCTGTTTATTATGGACAGAATAGGTCTGGGGCAAATCCAGACAGCACGCTTCATCTAACTTGAGCTTAAAGCTTATTCCAGGCTACTCATCATTTTCCTTTTCTTCCTTGATAGTACTAAAGAGTCAATAAAAGGGTAGGTGGCATTGCATGTTACCTCCTAGGACCACTGGCATTAATGAACATCTTTCCTTTTTCAGTACACAGCACTGAAATAGACAAAACAGAGTCTTGCAGGCTGGGCGTGTTGGCTTACGCCTGTAATCCCAGCAGTTTGGGAGGCCAAGGCGGGCAGATCGCTTGAAGTCAGGAGTTCGAAACCAGCCTGACCAACATCTACTTGCCTTTCCAAGTTGCCCCAGAGCCCTGTTTGGACCCCCAGGAGTAGCCAACCCAAAAAGTATCAATATCAGAGCCTCTCAGAGCTTGAGGGAGGCACTCTGTAGTACTAGATACATGGTGGCCCAGGGGTTTTTTTTAAGTCTAGTAATAACCAAATAATCAATGTTTGCTGCCACCACCATTGCCTCAAGGATTGTAACCCAGAGCCCTTTGCAAGTCCGGGACTGTGTGCCATTTGACCTCATTGGTAGGGTGGTAACTATAAAAGGTAGTTGTCTTTAAAATGTGTTGGTTAAAAATTAAAACCTTCTAGAAGCTTAATGCCAAATGTGCAGATTCTACCCCCTTCCACTCCCTGCGAAGCATTCTATGCCAATAAAGTGTAATGGCTTTAATATCTTTCTAGATTAACATAGGATAAGGCAACCACATTAAAGTAGCAATGAACAATTCCATCCCCCTCCCCCAAAAAAAAAATAAAGAAACCAACAAGAGGGCGCAATTGAGGCTTGGTGGGGTGAGTCCTGGGAACAAACTGCTGGTTACTACCGGATGTCTCTGAATCCAGACTTGCGGAGAGCTGTTGGGGTAGCTCTTGCCGGGAAAGAGGACTGTGAGAATGAGATCTTCATTTGCAGGGTATTGCAAAAGCCAGGGTGGCTTGCTAGTGCCTATTCAGAGAGCACCCACTAAAACCCCGGCACAAGTCAATTCATCCTAAACTGAGATCCTGCAAAGAGCCATTACATTTCGTCTGTGCATAAAGATGGGAACAGTAGAGACACTAGAAACCACAAGAACAGGGAGGGAGGGGGGAAGAGCTAAAAAAAAACTACCTCTCCAGTATCACGTTCACCACCCGGGTTATAGGTTCATCGTACGACAAACCTCAGTGTCATGCAATATACCCACATCACACACCTGCACAAGTACCCCCTGAACCTAAAATAAAAGTAATGAAACTGTTCTAAAATTGATTTTGGTGATAGTTGCAAAAGTGTATGAATATAATAAAATCATTGAGTTGTACACCTTGAAAAAACAGAAATTTAGAAACTAGTAAGTATATAAACAAGAATTTTTTTTAAAAAATGTCTATGAACAGCATCCAGGGCAGCAGGGCCAGAAAGAGGAGCTATCGAGGAAAAGAGGGCTCTGCCCATCCTCAGGCTCAGCTCCAGCCCCCCACCCAGCTCCCCTGCAGCCACAGAACCCAAGATTCTGAACCTCATCATCCCCCCGACAGCTCTAACCCCATCATACCTCCCACTTCTAAGCAGGTGTATCTTCATTGAAGTAATCCCTTGAAGGAACCAAACAGCTAAACCCAAGCAGAACCAAAGATCAAAGTGGGGACCACTCAGCCCCATATGAACAGAATTGGCCATAGTGACATGTCCAAGAAAGCCCTTGGCTAAGAAGAGCTAACAATGGCGCCACTGAGAGACCACGGCCAGGCTCACAGGCACCATCATACAACAGAAATAAAACTAAATTATACCACTTGTCATCATTAAGAAAAATGTTCATCTTTGTTCTTCATTTGAAAAGCACTATATTTAATGAATGCGTACTGAGTCATGACAGGCAAATGACTAAAATATAGGAATTATACTGGGGTCAACCAACGTATTTTAAAACCTTGAAATTAAGGGACCTATTCATGCCTGTCGCCAGTGTGACTTCCAGTCACTAGGGCCCTCTGTGTGGCTGCCCGTGAGCAATGGGGAATGCTGGACATTTCCACCAGGGGTAGCCCAAGCTTCCTTTCAAACTCTGTCATGGTCAAAATGAAGAAATCTTGCTGACCTGTTTGCCCACCTTCTGTGGATCTGTGATCTCTTTGTGCGTATCTGATGAAGGCATTGCTGGTCTTGTGCAAGGTAAGCACCATTCCAAAGGCATATGTTGCAGATTCATCACGAATGAAAGGTGGAGCTTCGACACCTCCTATGCTTCCACAATGGTAGCTCACACCAGGTTTGCATCAAGAGAGTGGCTCATTCTCAACTGCATTCATCTTTAATTTCTCCAGGAAAATTAAGGTGCCTCGAAGTTTGAATTCTGCAAAAGTTTGTAGGAAAAATGGCAAAGAAAAAATAAAAGATGGAAAGATCAACCAGGAAACCTGAGATGAGGAAGTTTGAACCGTCTTCCAAGGTCCTGACACCTTTAGGTTGAAGTGGGCATATTTTTGCTTTTCCACCCTCCAGCTATCAGCTCTTTTCTTGGTAAACAGTATTCTGAATTTCCTTGGGTGAAGTCTCACCTTCTATTCTCAAGCATGAAGTTTGGGTAGGGTTGACCTCACATACAACACCAAGGTTGGATGCTGTCATAAGTCAATCAATGTATGCCTTTACCCTACCACAGGAATTAATGGCACAATTCTCGTCAAGTAATTGATGAATGTGCATAGATTCAAAGATTTCAACTGC
The DNA here is from genome assembly GCA_963573385.1 of Cacajao melanocephalus. NCBI lineage: Eukaryota > Metazoa > Chordata > Mammalia > Primates > Pitheciidae > Cacajao > Cacajao melanocephalus. Next base: position 21,735 of record CAUYLG010046218.1, read on the forward strand.
CAGAAACACATATATGCACGAAAGGAGGGCTTAGAGTTATTGAGGCAGGGAGGTGATATTGTGTGGAAGCTGATGATGATGCCAGTACCAAGACGGCCCTCGGTCACATATTTTAATCTGCTGGATCAAACCTCACCTGAAGCAGAACTTTGCTCTTTACAAAGGCCAAGGCAATTTTCTCTTTTTTAATCCCAGGAGAGTTGGGTTGGTTTTGTGGCATGCAGTGTGCTTTCAGAATACGGAAGGTCCTGTCTAGAATCCTGTGACCTAGAGCATAGAGAAGCTTTTCAATCACCTTGCTTCCAATAAACATAAAGATGACTGGACTTAAAGCAAGTTGCAGGAAAAGAACTGATAACAACAGCAAAGAGAAGCAGCTGTATTAGTACCAAGACACAGGAAGCTCCTAGCTTCCTGAGAGCTGGGGGTCAGGTCACATACAACCCCTTGTTTGTGGCTGACCTCTTTTTTTAATTTATCAAATCCCAAGCCATCCTAGTCTTTTATACTTGGAAACTACCCCTGTCTTGAACTGTCCAAGCCTGTCATTGATTAACTACTTCCTGCTAACTAGGCTCACTAGCATCTCTGGGATTCTGATGGGGACATGCAAGGAAGAAAAATGATTAAAATGTCCCCCACCCAAGTTCTCCATGAAACATGACATTATTCCACCTGAATTTCATCACATACTTTGAGGCCACTATAGTGTTAAAAGATGAAGCTTAAAGAATGGGAAAAAAGAAAGCCATGATAGTGGAGTCTGCTATCTTCATCTGTGGCAAGAAAGAGAGGTTGAGGAAGATTCCAGGGTTGTTTCTGTCTTCCCAGCATTCAGATGAGGATACGAACATGAAATTCCAAGCTCCACCAAGGTGGAAAAAGTCTTAAATGTCATCTACTCTGAACCTTAATTTAATATTTCACTTCCTCCCAACCGCTCCTACAAATGTCCACGTAGCCTCTGTTGAACACTTCTGGTGATGGGGAATTCACTCCCCACCTCCCTCAGAGGCAATACTTTCTTTGATCAGTGTTGAAAGTCTCAAGTTTTCCCTTGTTCTGAGCAAGTATCCACATCTCTGAAGCTCCCATCCACCGAGGATGTCCAGAACTCACTGTTCTCTCTTCCCCTGGAAGCTCTTCAAATACAGAAAGCCAGAAATCATGGTCCCCTAGGTGTTCCTATGTCTGGATCAAATGTTCTCTATTCATTTCTCTCATTGCCTTGGTTCAGCATGTCTAACTCAGTCCCAGTCTATACTGATCACAATACGTTCGCGTGTGGTCTGGTCAGCATGGCAAGATAGAGATCCTTCTCATCACCTCCATGTTCTTTACACTATACTCCCATTAATACAACCACAGTTACACTGTGGTTAGAGAGACCAATAGGGATTTAGACCAGTGGAATTTCTCCTCTCATTTTTCAACAAAGGTAAGAATGCTCTGCTGATAAGAAATCCACCTTAAAATTGTCGTCGATACTCCTGCAGTTTGGGCTGGTGAGAAAGCGCAATTGCCTGGTGGTAAGTTAAGAGCATGCCAGCCTCCATGTAGTGGGAGGGGAAAGAAAAGTGTTTTCAGCTTCACAGATGAATGTGTAAGTAAAAGCGAAGGCTACCAAATTGAAACTGATCAATGTAGGCCACCCATCGCTAATTGTCACCCAGCTATTTTGCTTCCACTGGTCACGTGGTGGGTGACAGCCACAGACATTGATGGATTCTGACCTAGACTAGAAATCTAGTTTCTAAAAAAGAGAGAGAGGAAAGAGAGAAAGATGCAATGAAATTAACGGCTCAGCGTGAAGAGAAGGGAGTGGGGAAAAGGCGGTGTCTTTGACAGCTCAAGCTGAGGAGGAAAATTAGAAAAGAAAGCCTACTCCACCACCATATGTGTGAGAGCTGGCCAGGACAGCTGGAAGAAATATCGCCCAGCCCGAATCCCTGGCCAGGATTGTGATCCATGTCTGCATATGGCTATCAATAACCCTGCATGATTAATGCTAATGATTTATGTTAATTTTGCCATAAGCTTTATTTGTGCCCGGTGTTGAACTTAAGGATGTCAAATCATTCCTTGGGAGGTTGCTAGAGATTTTTAAAAGCAAAGTCTAAAATACAACGCCTGACATTCCATATATCACGGCCCCAACCTCCCCAACATTTCTTGTGAGACGAGGGTCACCATCCCCCATGTAATTGCCTCTCACTCAGCACGAAGTCTTTGGGAAAGGTTCCACATTACAGGAAGGATATCCCCACAGGGACCTGCAGGTTCCTTTTTTTAGGGGGGCTGTGGTTGCAAAGTCCATCCCTAACACCCCACCTGTCTTCAATGGACTACCGTTTATCCAAGAGGTAGGGGAGGGCATGGTGAGCTCCCTGAGTTTCCTCCTAAGTGGCTGTGAACCAGTCACTTCACTCTGAGAGCCTTAGTTTCCCTTCTGTTACATGTCGTGCTGGGAGTGGGGGTGCTCAGCCCACTTCCCAGGAAAACTGGGAGGCTCTGTAACACCTTGAGATGCTTTGTGCTCCGTAACATGCCCCCATACTCAATGCACTGCATTGTCCAAGACTGCTTTGAGGGTCTGGTTGCACCTCCAGGACCAAGGCATGGGGACTGGGGGTCCGGAGGAGATCTGAAGATCTGGCCTTTCAGGTCACCACCTGCCCACCTTGCTTCTGTCCAAACATCAGTCACTGATCCAGATGACCCCTCTGATACCTCCTCTATTCACTCCCAAAAGCCAGTCCACACCCTTCTACATGGCTGGCCTACTACAAGGTTCTGGACACTGTGGTGTGCAAGAAAAGTGGGGCCGGGCAACAACCTCAACCTCTCAGCCAGGCTGAAACTTAAGCCTCAAGGACTAGCCCAGTTACAGGGCACAGTACCTAGCAGTGGTGAAGCAGAACACATGTCCACCGTGGAGAGGACAAAAGGAGGCCAGGTCAGACAGATACAGTAGAAATGGAAAGAGGGTTTCACTAGCTAGCTCAGTGCAGCAGCACTGGGAGGGACAGCCATCCAACATGAGTCCAGCTCACCTGGGGGTTCAAGCTGCATGCAAATCAGGGGCCCTAGGAGCTCCAATCTGGCATCTCTGCCCTATCTGTCCCTCACTCTTCTCAGGAAATCCTGTCCAGGACTGCCACCGTCCTCTGCAACCACAGGCTTCTCTCAGCTTCCCCCTTTGCTCCAGTAAGGGCTCCTTCAAAAGCCCATTGAAGACCCAGGAGCGAGTCGCTTTTTCACCTGTAAACCACTCACCTCATCAGCAGCTGCCCTGCCTTCAAAATGAAGCCCAGATCCAAGCCAGGACCCAACTAAAAACCCAAGTCATAGGGGAGGTAAATCTCCTCCTCCCCTCTCTCCCCATCTCTTGCTAGAAATTCACTATCTATAGTTTAAAAGCAACAATTTCTACGTGGGTTTATACCAAGAAGGAAATATTCTATCTACTCTCTTGGCTCCTTTTGATGGGGCTCCACGAAACCAGTTTGGTCTGGGCTGTACGGCGAACACCTGTCAAAACGTATGGACCATGCCATTTATCAAATAATCTGCTCCAAGAACAGATAGGCACTATCAGCAATCTGGTATTGATCTGTACAGGCCCCTGCTATTGTTCATCCCTGCATCCCGAATGGCAGCAGGAATTAATGAAAGAAACAAAACAATGCATACCAATCACTCAGCTGCACAACTTTGTTTGCTGCTCTCATTAAGTTGGGCAAGGTTTCCCCAGCTAACCCAAAAGCTTGCCTGAGAGGGGTGGGCCCAGAAAGCCAACCCTCTCGTTCACCAACAGCCCCTCTGGATGTCCCTCTTCCTTGTCCTGACCTCCATGGGGCCCTTGTCAGATGCCCCTGCACCTTTGAAGCCTATGGAAGTGGAGGTCCTAATCGCAGGCAAGTATCCCACCTGGGTCTCTCCTAGGATCCAAGCAGAGACAGCCTTTCCTCTGACAGCCCCTTTGTGGTTGTGTTTAAGCCGCCTTTGTGCAGGGCCTTCTTCCACACACAGTCTTGCACTGGGGAGATATCTGTCCACAGACAACACCTATAGGCCCCCAAGGAGAGTCTAGGCATTGGGGAGAAAGAGTGAGTCAAACCAAGCCTTTCCCCTAAAGGCAGGTCCTGCAGGGAAATACACACCAAGGCCCAGCTCTGAGCCTGCACTAAACAGTAAGCCCTTCCAACACACACATAGTCACTCCTGCCTCACCCTCGCTGTCCATACCTGAGCAGGCTTCAAGGATGGATGGATGGATGGATGGATGGATGGATGGATGGGTGGATGGATGGGTTGGTGGATGGTTGGATGGATGGATGGATGGATGGATGGATGGGTGGATGGATGGGTTGGTGGATGGATGGATGGATGGATGGATGGATGGATGGATGGAAGGAAGTATGAATGGATAGATGGATGGCAGATAAATGGATGAATGGATGAGCAGGTGGGGGGGGTTAGTAAATGGATGGATAGATGAATGGATGGATATATGGATGGATGATAGATAAATGGATGAATGAATGAGTAGGTGAGTGTGAGTGAGTGAATGCATGGATAGATGAGTGGACGGATGAATGGATGGGTAAATTGATGGGTGGGTGGACGGATGAATGGATGGGTAGGTGGGTGAGTATATGGATGGATAGATGAATGGATGGATGGATCGGTGGGTAGGTGGGTGGGTGGATGGACAGATGGATGGGTAGGTGAGTGGATGGGTGGGTGGGTGGATGGATGGATGGATGGATGGATGATGAATGGATGAATCTGAACCAAGTGAGACAAAAACTCAAGAGTGCACCAGGTCCACAGCTATGAACTCACAGTGATGGCATCCCGATGATGGGCAGCACTGGGGATTTCATTTTTCTTTCCAAAGCACAAAAGTATCTCCTCCTACTCTAGCCATAGTGCCAAGGAGTTTCTCATCCTGATGGGGCAAAAGTAGACACTAAGGTCCAGAGAGGGTGAAGGATTTGCCTTGGATCATACAGAGTCAGCCTGAACCACAAACCTCCTGAAAATAAAGAAACTTACTTGCTGTCTGGTATAATTAAGAACCCCACCCCAACACCCTTTCAGGACAAATATCCAAACCCCACTTCCAGAAAGCCTCAAGGCCATGGCAGAACAAAACCACCACCATAGACCCTCTAAGTCAGTGAGTGCAGCTGAGCTCTCACCACACCTGAGTGACCTGAAGTCCTGTTCTCTTTGGAAGCATGGCTTGGAGGGATGCCTTGGTTGTCCCTGTTGGGGGTTCAGAGGGCCCTCATGCATACTAAGATAGTGAGGCCTTCCCTCTTTGGAGGACCCTCCTTGGCTGGGAGGAAGCCTCGGCAGAAAAATCACCAAGAGTGAAGCTTTCCGCTCAGCTTAAGTTTTCAAGAGCAGCCACTCACCCCACATTCAGGAGATGTAGCAGAGACAAAGTGGCACCAACCGAAGCCTCACTCAGCGAAGCAGGGCCTTGAGGGGACCAAGAGACATTTCCGTTCTGGAAAGGCCCAGACCAAAGGACCAGACTGGGCCAGCCAAACATGTGACATGCAATCCTCTGAGGACAGACGGCAAATCTCCACTAGTGCAGGGCCCAGGTGTGAGGGTCATTCCTCCTCACTCCCACCCAGAGTCTCCCTACAGCATCATCTGGACACTGGATCCTCTCCAAGAGCCACATCACATGTCTGCATTGCTGGGGCAGGAGGAGCAGCAGCAGCCGTTTCTGTTTTCAACTAAAGATGAGAAATGTGAATGAGGAGGGTGGGTGGGCCGGTGGGTGGGGAAAAGAAAGGAAGGAGGAGAAAGTCAGAGACTGACAGGGAAACGAATAAAGCTGAAGTCTTAGTTCCTGCCCTTAAGGATCTCAGAATGTAGTGGAGAAGGAGAGCCATAAGATCACAGACTCAAGCAAGGACAAGAACCCAAAACAAAGGTCCTGTAACCAAATGCAGGTTCAGCCACTCGCCACTTGCAAAGTCAAATAATAAGGACGAGGTGTGGTAGAAGGGAAGTGACTTTATTTTGAAAGCTAGCAGTGGGGAAGCAGCCAGGCGCAGGCCTAAAGACACTGCTTCAGCTCTTTGGGTCGAGGGTAAGAACTTTAAAAGGGGAGTTCGGTATGTAGGATGCAGGGCACGCAAGAGGGATTGGGGATGCTGCTCTATGTGACTTGTTTTGATGATTGCCTTGAGCAGCTGCCTCATCTGGTGAATGAACTGGCACCATCTCAGGTAGAACTAGGTTGCAAATTAACCGCAGCCTTGAAGTAATTTCCAGGTGGGGAGAATTCCACAGTGGCTTGAATTGTTTTAAGATTTAGTCTCCGGAACTTCCAAACACAAAATTAAATAAGGGAATCATCATGCAAGGAGTGCCTGGCAGAAAGGAGAATAAAGACTATTGTCTCATTATTAGAGTCAAAACCAGGAATGGGCAGGAAGGAGAAAGAAAAAATAATAATAACTTTTAAAAACAGGACACTCACTGGGCATGTGGCCCACACCTGTAATCCCAGCACTTTAGAAGGCTGAGGCAGGAGGACTGCTTGAGCTCAGGAGTTTGAGATCAACCTGGGCAACGTAGACTCCATCTCTACAAAAAGAATTTTAAGAATTACCCAGAGGCTGGGCACATTGGCTCACGCCTGTAATCCCAGCACTTTGGGAGGCCGAGGCGGGCAGAGGACGAGGTCAGGAGATCAAGACCAACCTGGCTAACACGATGAAACCCTGTCTCTACTAAAAATACAAAAATTAGCCAGGCATGGTAGCAGGCACCTGCAGTTCCAGCTACTCAAGAAGCTGAGGAAGGAGAATTGCCTGAACCCAGAAGACAGAGGTTGCAGTGAGCTGAGATCACGCCACTGCACTCCAGCCTGGGCAACAGAGCAAGACTCCATCTCAAAAAAAAAAAATTACCCAGGCGTAGTGGCACATGTCTGTAGTCCCCGCTACTTGGGATGCGGAGATGGGAAGATTGCTTAAGCCCAGAAGATTAAGGCCACTGTGAGCTATGAACACACCACTGAACTCCAACTGAGATGACAGAGTAAGACCCTGTCTCAAAAAAGCAAGAGAGAGAGAGAAAGGACACTAGGTCACAGTCCCATGCTCAGGAGTACCTCTTCTTCAGGAATTCTGGGGATGTTCAGAATGTCAGGAAGAATTTCCTAAATCCCTCCTTTCTGAACTTCCAAGTATCTCTTGTCCAGTGCTCACCAGTGGATAGGCCAGGGTTTGGGGATAGCATTGCATCCTCTTGAGTTCCTGTAGGCAAATGCCGCAATGATCAAAGGTGGTTCCCACCCCTAGTCCACCTCCGCAAAGGCCGGTCTTCTGAAGCAGGTCTATCCCCACAGGCTCTTCTGCCACCATTCAGGTGGAAATATAGGTTGAGTATCCCTTATTCAAAATGCTTGGGACCAGAAGAATTTTGGATTTGGGATTTTTTTCAGATTTGAGAATATTTGCATACAGAGGATGAAATACCTCTGGGATAAAACCCAAGCCTAAATACAAAAATTAATTTACATTTCATATACACATGAAGGTAATTTTATACATTTTTGTTGCTGTTTTGTTTTTAGAGCGAGGTCTTGCTCTGTCACCCAGGCTGGTCTCAAACTCCTAGCCTCAAGCGATCCTTCCACCCTAGCTGCCCGAAGTGCTAGGATTACAGGTGTGAGCCACTGCGCCCAACCTACAACATTTTTAATAATTGTGTTCATGAAACAAAGTGTTTTTTTTGGTTTGTTTTTGGTTTTTGTTTCTTTTTTTGAGACAGAGTCTCACTCTGTCACCCAGACTGGAGTGCAGTGTGAGGATCTCGACTTGCTGCAATCTCTGCCTCCCAGGCTCAAGTGATCCTTCTGCCTCAGCCTGCTGAGCAGCTGAGGCATGTACCACCACACCTGGCTAATTTTTTTATTTTTAGTGGAGACTGGGTTTTACCATATTGGTCAGGCTGGTCTCGAACTCCTGACCTCAGGTGATCTGCCCACCTCGGCCTCCCAAAGTGCTGGGATTACAGGCATGAGCCACTGTGCCCAGCCATGAAACAAAGTTTTGACTGTGATCTGTCACATGAGGTCAGGTGTGGAATTTTCCTCTTGTGGCATTATATCCGGGCACAGAAAGTTTTAGATGTCAGAAGATTTCAGATTTTGAATTTTCAGATTAGGGATGCTCAACCTGTCCAGTATTCCTAAGTAGACCACGACTGCTGGGACTCAAGGAGGGAGGAATGAAGGATGGGTCCTTCTTCACTGATTCCTGTCCTATTATAGCAAAGTCCACAATACCCTGAGAATGTGCTGGAGAGCAGAGGTCCAGAAGGCAGGGAGAGGACCTCACAGGGCCTTATCCAAGGAATTGTACCAAATTCAAGAATGCAGAAGTGGAAGAGCATCTGGTGTGAGCTCCAGGCCACTCAGCAATGTCATCCGCTGCCCCGGTTAGTGCCGGAAGCACCAAGGCTCCCGATGTGAAAACCCACTCTGCGCATCCACTCCTGATTGCACTGGGAGCTGATAATGGGAAGTCCAACCCACAGCAATGCTGCTCAGTATTCCAGAGAAAGCCATTAGACCAGGTCCCCACGCTGTCATCAGCCGCTGAGGGTTGACACCCGCACAGAACCCAGAGAGCCAATGGGCACAGCCTAGCCACGCAGCCACATACGTCACCTTTGGAGGCAGAGGCCCCGCCACATTCTGGGACATGAGCAGCTCAGGACAGAGCACGCTGAGCTCAGAACTAGGGCTCCCACAGTCACCAGGAGACTGCCACTGCCCACACATGCCCGACCCAGCCCTTCCAGCGCCCACATGCACCTCTGGGCAACAGCCACTGTCCCACAGAGGCCTGACACCCTGACATTCTCAGCCTCCATCCCAGTGCCCACAGGCCTACTTGTCTAGGCCAACTTCAAGAAAGCTGAGAGCAGCAGAATCCACCTTTGCAGCCCTGGAGCAGTGACATCAGGTGCCTCCGAGATGGCTCTGGTGAGCCCATGAGCCGTTGCGCCAGCAAACTCCGTAGGAAGACATCACCTTGGAAATAGGTCATGTGTGCTGCCTGCATCCCCTTGAATCAAATGGGATGGTGGCTTCATGGGTTCTTCCCCGGACCCTGAATACCAAGATCTCCACCCTGCCTTCCTTTCCGTGGGCATATGACACCTTCATCTTGGAAATGAGCTGCCAGCTTACTCTGCAGGCTTGCTTGAGGAGGGCTGATCTCTTTTCTGCCTCTCTCTCTCTCTCTCTCTCTCTCTCTTTCTGTCTAATGCTAGCAAGTCATCAGTGCACCCCTCCCTAGGAAAGTATTCAGTCAAATACCTGCAGGTACAGAGCCTAAGGCGTAACGCTGCACAAGGAGATCTCAGAACATGGTGGGAAGGAGATCCATAAGATCACAGAGCCGAGCAAAGACAAAAAACCAAACCACAGCCCCAAACCAGGCAGCATCACTTTGGGAATGTTGAGCGAGCCACCCCGCAAATGCCTCCACTCTGAGCTTCCAAATATCTCTTGCTCAGTGCTCACCCAGGCTCTGACATCCCCTGAAGACCCCAGCAAAGCCTGGATCTAGGATGCCATTATGGATGGAAGGTTTGCAGGGAGCTGTGCTCTGTGGAGAGAGGCACAGGAAAGAATGCTTAGGTAAGACTTGCTCATCCTCCCCGGCAACACTGCTGTCACAGGGGCCACTCCTTGGCAACTGGGATGTTTCATGCTGCTCAGCCCTGACTGCTCCAACACCCATGAGGACCCGTTCAAAGAAGTCTAGATGAGAGGGCACCTAAAATGGTTTGGATATTTGTCCCCTCCAAATCTCATGTTGAAATGTGATCCCCAGTGTTGGAGGTGGGGCCTGGTGGGAGGTGTTTGGGTTATGGGGGTGGACTCTCCATGAATCCATAGTGCCCTCCCCATGGTAATGAGTGTGTTCTCACTATGTTAGCTCATACAAGAGCTAGTTATTAAAAGGAACTTGGCACTTCTTTTTCTATCTTTCTCACCATGTAACACCCCTACTCCCTATCTGCTTTACCCCATAACTGGAAGTTTCCTGAGGTCTCATCAGAACCCAAGCAGATGTGGGCTCCATGCTTGTACAGCCTGCAGAACTGTGAGCCAAATAAATCTCTTTTATTGATAAATTACCCTGCCTGAGGTATTGCTGTATTGCAACACAAAACGGACCAACATAGCACCCAAGCAATTTCCACCCCGCCATCCCCTCCTCTGAAGCCATGAATGAGGTCACACAGCAAGGCTAGGATGTAGAAGAGGTTAGCCACTAGAAAGTGACTGCCTCTCTGTGGCCTGGCTTGGTTTGACATGCACAAATTATTTTTTACTTTAATTACCCAACATTCAAAAATCAAAAGGTTTTGCTTTTAAGCCTGTACCACCACGTCTACATAAACAAGGGAAAACTACACAATTGTGGGTTGCACTCCCACCTGGCAAGGCAGCAGTCAGTGGCTTTCTCTAGCCCATGCCACTGATGGTGCTACCTGCCTGGCCCCTACAGGCGTCTGGTTTGCAATTCTCAGGTGAAACATGACTACAGATTAAGACATGATATGGAAGTTTCTAGAGGGCCAGTGGGGTAGTAGTTGGCCATAGCAAGCCATGCTTCCTGGTGACCCTAAAATCATGTGAATTGGAGAGCTTATGCACCTTTGAAGGATGCTCTCCTGCACCTCACCAGGTCACCTGAAAGCCAGGAAAACTTTTCTGACTGGGAGAGCAGAATTTTTCAGAGAGGCAAAGCCAGGTCTCTGGAAGTCCCTTCCAGCATCCTAGCTCTCCTGGATTTAACTGCAAGTGTCAGCAGCCGGTACCTGTTTCTAGGAGTCAGGCAGGCTTGCTTTAAATGCAAAGAGGGGCTGTGATTGACTGCAGAGATCCAGTAAACAGAGGGTTAAAGAAATAAAGCTAGGCTTCCTGTCTGCCCTTTGCATGCTAACAGCTGCTGTTTGCTCGGGCTTCCACATGACTAACACGGGCGCGCTGATTTCTATTACACAGAACATTAATAAGAGGAAGCACTGACCCTCGATTGCCGAGAACCAGGTAAATGACGGGGAGGGAAAGGGGCCGAGAAATGGTAGGCATTTTACACCGCACGACTTGAAGGGGAATGCGTTGACTATAAAGATGACGGGTGTTGTAGCACCAAGGAAAAAAACATAATTTTTCATTGATGTACGGCAGCCAGGCTGGAAGGAACACAAATACTACAGTAGATCCATTAACTGGATGACAAGAAACAGTGTTCACATCCACTCACTAAACTGTTTTTGATTCTTTAGTACCAACACACAGAATGATCCTTACATTATGTTGCCAGGGAAAAACCTTAAAATGCATTTATTTCATAATGTAACTTTCTAGTATTATCATAATAGAGCCATAACGGTTGTTGCAAACACTATGGGGTCTGAAAAACACCTAAGTACAGTTATTAAAGGGGAAATTTTTTAAAAGGGGGAAATGTGGTGTGTCTACAAAGGTAAGGGGAGGGAGGGGGCTACATCTCACCTTCCACCTCTCCTTCTGGCCACGGGAGTTCCGGACGCAAAGCACCAGCAGTCACCACTGGACAGCGCTGGGGAGGACCTGGGAGAGGGAAGTGAAAGACGTGGAGGTATTCGTGCCCAGTCACTCCATAAAACAGAAGGTTTGCAGGGAGGGATGACAGTCAGTGCCGCCATCTAGACTTTGGCCATTCCACTCCTACCCTCCACATGCCCCTGTACTTCCTCGCCTACTCCCTGTACCCTGGACTGTATGTCGCATCTATATGGGGACAAAAATGACCATTTGGGACAGGGTGTTGTGGCTCACATCTGTAATCTCAGCACTTTGGGAAACCAAGGTGGGAAGATCCCTTGAGGCCAGGAGTTCAAGACCAGCTTGGACAACACGGGAACATTGTCTCTCAAAAAAAAAAAAAAAATTAGCCAGATATGGTGGTAGCTCATGCCTGTAGTCCCAGATTCTCAGGAGGCTGAGACAGGAGGATCACTTGAGTCCAGGAGTTTGATACCAGCCTGGGAAACAGAGTGAGACCCTGTCTCTACAAAAAATTTAAAATAAGCCAGGTGTTGTGATGCATGCCCGTAGTCCCAGCTATTCAGGAGGCTGAGGTAGGAGGATCCCTTGAGTCTGAGGATGCAGTGAACTATGATCGTGCCACTGCACTCCAGCCTGCGTTACAGAGAAAGACCATAACTCTTCAAAAAATGTTTAAAATTAGCTGGGTGTTGGGTGATGCAGCCTGTAGTCTTGGCTACTCGGGAAGCTAAGGACCACCTGGAATCCCTGAACCCAGGAGGGTGAAGCTGCAGTGAGCTATGATTGCATCATTGCACTCCAGCTTAGGTGACAAAGTGAGACCCTGTCTGGAAAAAAAAAAAATGGCCAGTTCATGTCACATACCTACTCATGTGCTCAGTAGTCAATGGAAGGGTCTAAGGGGCATTCAGATGCACTGTTCCAAGGGGCACTGATTTCTATTACTTACAACATTAATAAGAAGACATTTAAAAAAATAAAAAATGAAACATTAGCCGGATATGTATGCTGTTGTAGTCCCTTAGAATGGGACATTCGAATGATGCTCTCCTGGGCCTCACCAGGTCACCTCGAAGCCAGTAAAACTCTGCTTCCTGGGGGAGTAGAATTTTCAAAGGGGTAAGGCCCAGATCTCCGGGAGTCCCTTTGCAGTGGGACCAGCATCCTGGCTCCCTGGTCTTAACCAAAAGTGCATCCTCAGGAGGCAAGGGTAAGTTTCCAGGAGGCAGGTAATTTGTCTTCCCCTCTGTGGCCACCAAGCTGAGAGCCCACGCCCAGTGGCTCTACCACAGCCAGGCTCTGAAGGAGCCAGCCCGGGTTGGAATCTTGACTCTGCTACACCCTCCGGCCCCCCAGAATGGTAGTTAGCATTAGTGGCACTACTATAACCAATGCACTCCGTTTCGGGCACTGAGCTCCGGTATTAGGGGTGCCCCCACCTGGAAGGACCTTGCACTGCTACCAAAGGCAGTGAGGAGAGCTGTGGCAGACACAAAAATAAAGTGTGTGGTGGTAGAGGAGCAAATGAGGAAGGCTTCCTGGAGGAGGCAGCACTTTGAGACCTGGGATTTAACAGACACAGAAGTGGGAAAGGCATTCTGACAAAATGAGCAGGTGGACAGAGGCGGTGCATGCAGGTGGCAGGTGGGATTGTCTGGGGCAGACAGAGCCCAGCCCATGCATGGAAGACAGCTGGACCCAAGGCTGCAGAGAGGAGGGGTGGGGTAGGAGGTGTGAAGAGCTGGCCTCCGAGACTGGCTGGAAATGGTGAGTGGGATGGGTAGGAAGGGACAGGAGTGACCTCTCAACTTATTTTCTTCATGGGATGCCTGGGTGGTGGGCATCCACATGGGGAAGAGGAAGCAATTTCGAGGAGGCAATGAGATGATGAGGACAGGTAATAACACTGAGGATAACGGCAATGCCAGCACTGCAGACAGCATTGGTCTTTCCACTGAATGAGGCAAAACACAAAAAGAGGTCGGGTGCAGTGGCTTATGTCAGTAATCCCAGCACTTTGGGAGCCCGAGGCAAGAGGGTCACTTGAACCTGGGAGTTTGAGGCCAGCCTGGGCAACATAGTGAGACTCCATCTCCCCTCTAAAAAAAGGAGGAAAAGGAAAGGAAAAGGGGAAAGGGGAAAGGAAAGGTGATGGCTTCTAAGGCCAGACTTCAGCCCCAAATCTCTACTGGTTGCCTCTTGGGAGATACAGAAACCTAATCACTAATAGGAATTCCTGAAGCAGAAAATGCCCTATTCCTTACTTTTTATTTCATTTTAAGGGTTTTGGGATTTTGTTGTTTGTTTTAATTTTCCAATGAAGATGGTTTGCACTAATGTGATATTTGCACTGAACATATATATATATATATATATATATATATATATATATATATATACTGTTTCTTGGTGTAATTTCCATGAATAATTCAACGTGAGAGGTACTCCTTGGAAAATTATCACATGAAATTCACAGAGAGCAGCTACAACCAAGTTGGAGGGTCAGCTGTCCAACATCTTGTTATCTGTCCAGAAGCAGCCATAAATTCACTGCAAAAGGCAAGATCTCCAGGTCCTGGGAGCAGAAGGGTGCCTGGAAGCCAATCAGGAGGGCATGGCTTTATTTAATTGAGGACTAAATATCTTTGGGATTGTTTTTTTCTCTCCCATGAAAGGTCACTTTGCTGTAAAAGCATGTCACTGTCTCCCTGGTGGTTCTGTTCCCCGGTTAGATCCAGATTTCCACTCTGCGTTACAGGTTCCTTCTTCCATATTACAAGGGTACAATCTGCCAAGCCAATATTTGGATTCTCAGCATCGTACCCCATATCCCGGAGCCCATGCGACCCCCTTCCCCGCTCAGTCAAGTACTCAGAGGCCCCCACACATTAGCCACAGAGTCACAGAGACTCACATGGTATTAAGACAGCAATATCATCTTATTGGCTATTAGCACAAATGTGCCAATAAACATAGTGCATAAAAATTATACATATTCCCTCAGAGTCCATAATCCCGAACTGATATGGCATAATGCAAAACACACTTCCCCAAAAGTAGTGCTTAAAGTCACGATGTACAAATTGAATTTTAAATAAATTTCCTGAAACATCACCAGTGGTTCTGGCCACATTAGCAATACACATTTGCTAAAAATAAAGTGCAGAATGGCTGTGCCCAGCCCAACCCCAGAGGGATGGGACCAGTGGGCATTTATTTGCCCTTGAGTGGTTTCAGAGGTGGGCTAGCTGCACATGTGTTCGGGTGCAGTTGTTAAAACAGCCCAATAGCTTCCCCTCAAGGGTTTCCCCTAATTATCAGTGATCATCAGGTTCCAAAAGTCAGCTTGTCTTCACCTCATTCTCTATCAAAGAGGGAGATGTTAATTGCATTATCGCCTTGCCAACACTCTCTGAAATGATGGCAGTGATCATTAACAGCCTACCACGGAGCCAATCAGAGTCAACCCAAATTCAGAACCAGCCAATGGAGTACTTCCTAATCCCACGTGTGTGTAAACACTAAAAACATAAAAACACAAGGCAGCCATCGTGGAGAATGGGGTGCTGGGGGTGCTGAAGACCAGAACTGCCATCAACTCCATGAAATAACCCACTGGTTAATACAAACACACACACACACATGAACCACTGAAAAACTAGAAGATCCCCACAAGCTTTATGATTTTTCCCCCAGCCCTCGGCATCCCAGACCAAGCTAATCAACTAGCAAAGAAATTCACAGTAATGCCAAGTTGTCTGGTTTTGTTTAATGAAGAACCTCCCCAAGAATGCTGTTAGCATGCTGCCTTTCACAGATAAATAAATATTTATGGTTCCTTGCATGTTAGTTTCGGCAGAGACCAAGACCAAAAACAATTTGCCCGTGTTCACTCGACTTCCTTTCTTAACTGTACAAAGTGAGGCTGTGGTTTTCCTAAGTATATTCTTGTTCATGGCTCACCTAAGAAGAAGCTTTTTGGACTGACCTAGGATCCAACTATCAAAATCCTGCTCACAACTACTCAAGGGCTGGTTCAAACCCCAACTCCCCACATCTCCTTTCTCAACCCCATCCAAAGAGAGATGAGTCATTGAACAGTTGATTTCTGCTGTGAAAAACACTTTCAAAGACTTAATCCTCAAGAGAAAAGTGGGCAAATAATCAAACAATGCATGAGAGAAGAAATATACGTACACAAGAGACATATGGAAATGTATTCAACCTCCACCATAAAAGAAATTCCAATTTTAAATATTTTGAACTATCAAATAAACAGCTTTGCAGAGACTATCCCTTATTTGGAAATCTAGGCTGTCACTCTCCCACAAAGCTCACAGAGCCAACCTTACCTGGGGGACAAATATTTCAAAATAAAGAGGTCTCACTACATAAGACTTTCTTTTCTAGGATTTCACCTTAAAGATATCCAGAAGGCACCCAGTGATCAATGGTAAAAAAAATATTGGCCACCACTTCACTGGTAATGTGAAAAAATCAGAAGCAACTCAATGTTTGCCAAGAAGGAAATGATTAAACAATATGATGCATCTATCTAGAGACAAAACTGCAATTAATCCTTGAATGACATGGATTTGAATTTCTTGGGTCCATTTATATTCAGATTTTCCTTCCACCTCTGCCATCCAGGACAGCAAGACCAACCCTTCCTCTTCCTCCTCCTCCTCCTCAGCCTACTCAATGTGATGATGAAGATGAAAACCTTTGTGATAATCTATTTCTACTTCCTGAACAGCAAATGTATTTTCTTTTCCCTATGACTTTTTTAATAACTTTTTTCTCTAGCTACTTTATTGTAAGCAAACAGTATGTAATACATATAACATTAAAGTGGTGGCTCACACCTATAATCCCAGCACTTTGGGAGGCCGAGGTGGGTGGATCACGAGGTCGGAGATCAAGACCATCCTGGTCAACATGGTGAAACCCCGCCTCTACTAAAAATACAAAAAATTAGCTGGGCATGGTGGCACATGCCTGTAGTCCCAGCTACTCAGGAGGCTGAGGCAGGAGAATTGCTTGAACCCAGGAGGCAGAGGTTGCGGTGAGCCGAGATCACACCATTGCACTCCAGCCTGGGTAACAAGAGCGAAACTCTGTCTCAAATTTTTAAAAAATGTATTAAGTGACTGTTTATGTTATTGGAAGGAGTCCAGTCAGCAGTAGGTATTAGTAGCTAAGTTTTGGGGAAGTCAAAATTATACGTAGAGTTTCAAACGCACAGTGGGTGGGTGGAGAAGAGAGGGCATCCCTAACCCCCGGGGTATTCAAGAGACCACGGCACAACAAATGAGTTTAAAGCTCTCAATCCTTTAAATATTCCAGAATTTTATTATTTATTTCCAATTCCAGAATCAGGCAACACTTTATTCCAAAACACAGAGTGAATAATCCAGTGAGCTCTACAGAATTTGATTGTACAGACAGAGAAGGCTGAAGAAAGCAGAAACAAAGAGCAAAAAGAGGATTCATTACTTTTAGACAGAACTATAGAAAAATAACTGATTCCTTCACATCAAGTTACTTCAGGCTTCCTTTTCTTGTGTGAGCATTAAAGCAGAGAACTTCATTATCATGCGGACTGAGGATTGAAACAGACCTGTTTGGGAAAGTGGCTGTTATCTCTCTCCCGATTTCTGAGAAGGTCAGATAACAACTGAGTCTAGTTTTGGTGACGGGGAACTGAGACAGATCCAACAGTTCCATAGACAGTCCTTTCAGACACACACAGATACTAACTCTTCTGCTCTTAAAGCTTGAAACCTGCGTTTGTTTTTTGCTTTGTTTTGTTTTGTTCTGTTTTTAAAATTTTATTTTACTTTAAGTTCCAGGATACATGTGCAGAACGTGTGCATTTGTTACATAAGTAAATGTGTGCCATGGTGTTTGCAGGACCTACCAACCCATCACCTAGGTATTAAGCCCCACGTGCCTTAGATATTTGTCCTGATGCTCTCCCTCCCCTTGACCCCAAACAGGCCCCAGTGTGTGCTGTTCCCCTCCCTTTGTCCATATGTTCTCATTGTTCAACTCCCTCTTATAGGTGAGAACATGCAGTGTTTCGCTTTCTGTTCCTGCGTTAGTTTGCTGAGGATGATGGCTTCCAGCTTCATCCATGTCCCTGCAAAGGACATGATCTTATTCCTTTTTATGACTGCATAGTATTCCATGGTGTATATGTACCACATTTTCTTTATCTGGTCTATCACTGATGGGCATTTGGGTTGGTTCCATGTCTTTGCTATTGTGAATAGTGCTGCAATGAACATAGACATGCTTGTATGTTTGTAATAGAATGATTTCTATTCCTTTGGGTTAATACCCAGTCATGGGATTGCTGGGTCAAATGGTATTTCTGGTCATTTGTTTTATCTGAACTCCTTCCTCAGGAAAATACTCCCAGACCTCTCAAAAAGTATGAAAGAACTGAAACTGACCAGATCACCACATCCAGACAGGGAGATGCCAGACCAGACCCCTCACTCATCATGATTGTTTCCTCACCATTCCCTAGTTCCTGTTTTCCAACACATGTTACATTTCTTCCCTGCTGTATAAGCCCCTAATTTTAGACAGTCAGGGAGAGAGATTTGAGACTGACTTCCCATCTCCACGACTGCAGCACCCGATTAAAGCCTTCTCCCTTGGCATTAATCGTTGTCTCAGTAATTGGCTTTCTGTGTGGTGAGAAGCAGGGCCTAAACAGAACCCCTGGTGTTTCGGTAACAGCATGCTAGCATGGGGAACTCCATTCTGACTTTTAATCTGGTCTGTTGAAGCCTACTGCTGAAGCTGAGTCAAAAACAGTAGCCTCCTGTAACTTTTATTTAACACATCTATAAAATGCGACTCTGTGAATTCTTAAAATCGAACCAGAAAAAAGTCTGAAAACCATCAAGGACATAGAAAATGTTTACAATATGTTAAGGGGGAGGGAAAAAAAAAGGACAGGATATAAAAACTATATGTAGAGTTGAATCCCAATTTTGAAAAAATAATAAGACATCTAAATGCCCACAGGCCTGTAAAGAAATGCATAAAAAATTTAACAAGGTTTATCTCTGGATAGCGGGATTACAGGCAGTTTTTATTTTCTGCTAGAAACTTCCTTGTATTTTCAAATGTTCAAAAATAAATTTGTATTACTCCTATATTCAAAAAGCAATGTTTTGCTTTTGTTCTTTACAGGCTCTGAACCCCCCACAGCACTTGCTGTCAGAATGACTTACCGCAAACCACATGCTACCTCCAGCTCTGCAAGAACTCATTCTGGCTTCTGCTTCTGGCTCAGCCTTCTCCTGAAGACAAGGAATCAAGGCTGCTCCTCCCCTGCTCCTCACCCAAGGTCTATGGGCTCAGTTCTTCTCCTCCTCCTCCTCCTCCTCTGCCTCCTCCTTCTTCTTCCTCTTCCTCTTATTCTTCAGATCCAAGGGAGTACATGTACAGATTTGTTACATGGGTATATTGTATGATGCTGAGGTTTGGGATACAAGTGATTCTGTCACCCAGGTAGCAAGCATAGTACCCAACAGGTAGTTTTTCAGCCTTTACTCCCTCACTCCCGGCTAGTAATCCCCAGTTGTCTGTTTTCTATCTTTGCGTCCATGAGTACCCAATGTTCAGCTCCCACTTACATGTGAAAATAGGCAGTAGTTGCTTTTCTGTTTCTGTGTTAACTTACTTAGAATAATAGCCTCGATCTGCATCCATGATGCTGCAAAGGACAGGATTTCATTCTTTTTTATGACTGTGTAGTATTTCACGGTGTAAATGTGCCACATTTGCTTTATCCAATTCACTGCAGAGGGGTACCTGGGCTGGGTCTATGTTGCTGCTATTGTGAATAGCACTGCAGTGAACATGCATGAGCAGGTTCATCTTTTTAGTTCAGTTCCTTATTTTTGATGTTTGCCCTCAGTTGCCCACACTTTGGCCACTTAGCTCATATCAACAAACCCCAGACGAGGTGCCATGTTTCTGAGGAACTAAAGGGCAGGAACAGGGTAAGGAAGAAAAAGGAAGTGAGAGGTGTGAGAAAGTCTCCTTGGCATGCTAGAAAGTTAGCTATAGACTCAGCTTGGATGCACGTTTCATTTATAGGAATTTCTTTTTGGGGGGTTATATATCCAGCTTTATATTTTACAGTAATCTTTTTTATTTGTATAAATATATGGGGTGCAAGTGCAATCATGTTACACGCATAGATTGTACAGTGGTGAAGTCAGGGCTTTAGAGGATCCATCACCTAAATAACAGACATTGTATCCAATGAGTAATTTCTCATCATCCACCTCCCATCCACCCTATCCGCTTCTGAGTCTCCATCGTCTACCATTCCACACTCTACATCCAAGTGTATACATTATTTAGTGCCCACATATCAGTGAGAACATGCAATATTTGTTCTTCTGTTTCTGGCTTGTTTCACTTAAGATAATGACCTCCTGTCCCATCTATGTTGCTGCGAAAGACATGATTTCATTCTTTTTCATGGCTTTATAGTATTCCATTGTGTACATGTACCACATTTTCTCTACCCATTTGTTGATGAACACTTAGTTTGAACAGTACTGGAATAAACATACAAGTGCGTGTATCATTTTATATAATGATTTTTTTTTACACAAATTTCTTGCTAGTTAGTTGACATAAGATTGAGGGATGGGGGGATGTTGTGGCCTCCAGTCCCATCTGTGAGCCTCTGCCTTGGGTGGCCTGCAAAAGAAGATGGGGATTTTCAGGCCAGGTGAAGTGGCTTACAACTGTAATCCTAGCACTTTGAGAGGCCAAGGTGGGTGATTCAACTGAGCTCAGGAGTTCAAGACCAGCCTGGCCAACATAGTGAAACCCCATCTCTACTAAAAATATAAAAATTAGCCAGGTGTGGTAACAGGCACCTGAAATCCCAGCTACTCAGGAAGTCAAGGCAGGAGAATCACTTGAACCCAGGAGGAGCTGAGATTGTGCCAATGCACTCTAGCCTGTGGAGACAGAGCAAGACTTTGTCTCAAAAAAAAAAGAAAAAAAAAAAGAAAAAGAATATTTTCTTCTTTCCATTGAGATCTCAGCTCCCAGGTGGCCTGATGATCACATCACCAAACCAAGGGTGATTCCAGCAATGGACAGAGATGCAGAACTCTGTTTTGATACTACAGCAAAATGAGCTATGTTTGACTTAGGGTGATTGTCTCATACAATACTTTCCCAGCAGGCTGGCAAGGGAACAATGGCTTTTTTTTTTCTGGTTTTACCTTGCACACTGCCTTGGATCCTACCCCTGAGTTCCCTGTGAATGTGTCATTTTGTTTGGCTCTGAAGTGTGTACTTTCCCCATCCTGTCAGTTTCCTGGGAGGACGGTTAGTTCCCCTGATGCCCTGCCCCTCCCTCACACATTTCCTGCCACTCTCCTACCCTGGCCCAGCAGTGGGAGCATGTCCCAATCAGTGGGGGATGAAGGGGGACAGGGAGGGGGCAGGGATCCTCCCACCATTATAGCCATCACCAGTCTGAGATGAGAGATACCACTGATGAAGGCACAGAAGAGCTTCCACCCAATGGCTCCCACTGACCTCACCATCCATGATGCAGACATACTTGTCACATCATAAACACTTGTCACCCATGGGCTTCTCCCCAGATGGCTATCAGAATTGCAATTTCAGCCACCAGGAGCTCTCAGATGGGCACAGGCTCCGCCCATGGCTGGTTTGGAATGGCAAATCCATCAGTCTCTCTTTGCCTGCAAAATGCCAAGGAGACTGATATAAGCAGGGGAATTCCCACCCATGGCCTGCTCTAGGCCTGAAGGAACACAGTTGGCATGTGCAGAAAGATGACATCTCATCATCCCCATCTGAGCGACGCCTGCCCATCAAACAACCAAAGGAAAGCAAGTTCCCCCCACAGAGTGTAAAGTGACTTGCAGTGATTATCTTCCCCAAGGCCAGTGCCAGCTCCCAGACCTCCAGTCCCAGCAAGTCCTTTTTTTGCAGAGGAGGCTCACCCTGGAACATGGCTCTCCCAAGGGGAGATGGGAACAGATGCTGACTTCATCCCAGCAGCTTCCGACACGATGCCACTATCTTTCAACTTTCTCCACCAACAGGGTCAGGCTGTCGAATGACCTCAACTGCAGTTAGCCTGACATGGCTAGCAGCCTCAAAACAAATTAAATGAGGCAGGGATGCCATGCAGTGATCGTTCCATTATGTCCCCTCTGCTTCCACACGTGACTCATCCTATCACTTTTAGAAGGTGAGGCATCTTATTGAATCAACACCTAATCTGTGCACGGTGTCATGGAGGAGGGGCGAGGGGACAGTGGGAGCATTTTTCCCTGATCCTTTTCTTTCCTGAAGACCTTGCTGGAGACAGCCTGGGTGGGGGCGAGGGTGAATTGTGAGGAACCCTGACCCTGTTTCAGGTAAGCTTCTGATTTACTGTTCATTGTGCTTTCTAGCGAATAATTTTTATATAATAATTCCCCCAGTAAGCACCAAACCCTTCTTCTTGGGAATGCAATTAAGGGAAAAATTAGCAATAAATTGTTTTCAGTACTTAACCCAGCTCCAAATTTATGGCTGCTGAAATTTATTGTTTCAGTGGCCTGAAAAATGGCGATTAATTTTATCCCATTTCCTGCCATTCACCCTCAAAACTGAAATGTAAATAAGGAACGGTTCCCGGCCTTGGGTTTTCCTGCATGTTACAAACCTCAACACTAAAGCTCTCCAGACAGCTACCTCTAAAGGCTCCTGAAACTTAGAGAGGAAAACCCTCCTTTATCTGCAAGCGTTTCCTTTACTTCTTCCATGGCTGCAATTGTTGGAAGCTCTACGAGTGCCCTTGGCGCACAGATGTGCTTTACAACAGAGTGACTGTAAATGAGAAAACACTAAGTTAGGTTCTGATGGCCAATGCTGGATGTATCAGTTTGCCCTATAAATAAGCACTGATCACCTCCATTTTATTGAACTCATTTTCCAGGCAAGCAAAGACCACAAGATTCTTCTGCACATTTTCTCTTTACATCCTCTAGTACTGCTGCTACTGTCAGCTCCGACAGATTTATAGCCCATTCATTCATGGGAACAAAAACCCTGCCACGGCTGGTCATGGGACACGCAATAGCAGTTAGTTCAAAAGATAACAGCTGCAATACCTCACCTCTCCATTCAGCACTACAGAGCCAGCACTACTACGGAGGTAATAAATGCTTCTTGTTGGTGTGCTTTGAGTCATAATCCTGGAATAACGGTGGTTGGCCTCACCCTGGGCCCCACCCCTAGGGAAACTGCTTTCTGCCACTCCCCAACACCCACCCACCCCCACCTTCACTTCAGCCCCTTTCTGCCAGAAAAGAGGGAGGAGTTGAAAGCAGCCCATTGTATAATCAAAAAGTAGACCCTGTCTCCTTTTTCCAGTACACCCAACACAGGCTGGTTTGCTGAACCTCTGCAACTCAAGCAATTAGGCAATGTTGAAAAGCTGGGCTTCCTCATGGCAATTGCAGTGATTCTCTGGCAATATGGGTATTTGCAACATCCTTGCAAACTGATCAGAAACAGAGCTGGGGCATGAGCCCTGTCCTCACAAAACGTGGCAGATGGTTTGACTAGTCTACCGCCGTCCTCAGATCCTGGACACACACAGTAAGCACGTATTAAAAGAATCCACGGATTTTTTTAAAAAGCAGTGAATGACCTGGGGAAGAATAAAGGATCTGTTCCACCCCCGTCACTCAGAGCAGGAAGAGGTTTAATACAAGAAGCAATATAGCAGTGAAGCGTTCTGCCTCATTTTGAAGTTGGCCTTTCCCACTCATGGGCCTCAGTTTACTCATCTGTAAAATAGGGCTGCCAGCTGTACCTATCGTACCAGCAAATCAGGGATTTGTTGTTAGAATTAAACATAAAAAGTAAATATCTTTAAAATTTTAGCACAATGTTAACCAAGTAGTATGTGTTATCAAATGAATTAATTTAGTTGGAGAAATCAGACATGCACACAAGAAACTTTAAGAAAGATCCCTAGAAGACAAGGTCATTGACGATAATAATACTTTAGGAAAATGCCTTTCATTTTTGAAACCCTCCAAGACACAGACACCTGCCTCCACCTCTACCTCCACCAGCGCTCTGTGGCCTACATTCTGCAGAGATGTGTTATTGTCACTGTTAGTCTGATGTCCTCACAATTAAACAGCAATAAGAAAGGCCAGTCGTGCAGAAATCCAAGCACCTTGCATTGCCTCTGGGATCCGCCTACCCCAGCTAGGGGTCCAGGTGAGAGATATCACTGGCCCAGGTCAGGCAGTTGAGATGGAACTTGAGAGCCTCCAGGCTGCAGAAGACGCCAGAGAGATACCAAAGTGAAACTCCCCATGAAGATGCACAGTTCGATGGGGAAAGAGAAGGCTGTGGAATGCATAGAAAATGACACTGGGCATCAGTTGCTATCAGTACATTCTCCGCTAATCAATCAGCTTTTATTGTGACGCCTCTAGCTCCGCTCATAAGGCCTCAGCTCATAAGGCCGGAAAGCCGGCAGCAGTTTAAAATGTTTCCAGTTTAATAATCCCTGCTAATTGAAAGCAGGTCAGAAAAGGCGGGGGGAAATGAGGGTTGGAAGCAAACCAGCACCGTTTATGGCAACAGGGCTGTTCCTACGGGAAACAAAATAACCTTTGATGCTGCCCGGGGAACCTGCCTCCCTGTCCCCAAACAAACTAATTCCCACAACTGTCTTCTTTGGCACCAGAGCCGTTTCTTCTTATGCTTTAATTGTAGGATGTTATAGCAGCAGAATTGCTGTGAAACCTGTTTTTAATCTGCGGAACGTTAACCACCCCCTGCTGCAAAAACTGACTTTTTTTCTCTTCAACAGAGAATTACATTCATTTTTATAATTGTTCTTTCCTTTCAAATCACCTAATATGACAAATGCTGGACAACCGTATAGTTCATCTGCTAAAGAGTGTCTTTATGAGTTGAGGCCTCAATGCTTTAATGGAGAAATTGCCTGATTTAAATAAATCATGTCACCTTCACCCTTCCAATCGTATTTGTTGCAGACGTCGGCTGACCTAAACTGCAGAACAAAAACAAAAACACATTTACATTACCGGGCTGAGATATTCGGTTCAAATGATGTACGAATAGGTCATAATGAAAAGTAATTTTAGCACACGGCAAAGGTTCCATTTAAGTATACTTTTGACAGTTTTTACATATACATAATTATTCAGTATTGCAATTTAAACAGGTAAAAGACAGATCTTAGCACAAAAGCCTCCATCCTGGTTTCTTGGAATTCCCTGGCAGAGCTACAGTTGGGGACATGCATAGAGCAGAAGGATGTCATCTGTCTGATGAACCACAAATCAGCTGGGCTCAGCCTTCACCCCTTGGATCCATGCAAACTTACCCTAGAAGGTGGATCCAGACACCTACATCCCTTTTTTTTGTACATTATTTTTTATTTTTAATTTTTGTGGCTTCATAGAGGGTATATATGTTTATGGGGTATATGAGATATCTTGATATAGGTAAGCCGTGCATAATAATCACATCATGGAAAATCCATCCCCTCAAGTATTTATCTTTTGTGTTACAAACAATCCAGTTATACTCTTTTAGTTATTTTTAAATGTACAATTATATTATTATTGACAGGTCGGGCGTAGTGGCTCGCACCTGTAATCCTAACATTTTGGGAGGCCAAGACAGGAGGATCACTTGAGCTCAGGAGTTCGAGACCAGCCTGGGCAACATAGCAAGACCCCATCTCTACTAAAATATAAATTAAAATTTAAAAAATTAGCCAGGGATGGTGTCATGCACCTGTAGTCCCAGTACTCAGGAAGCTAAGGTGAGAGGATCACTTGAGTCCAAGAACTCAAGACTGCTTGAGCTATGATCACCACTGCACTCCAGCCTATGTGACAGAGAAAAACCCTGTCCCTCAAAAGATGCATAGATAGGTAATTGACTGTAGTCACTACAGACACCTAGATTTTGATCCCACAAAGCTCTCTTTATATTGAGCCTCCCAGCTATTTTCTAGAAGTTATCACCAGAAAAGAGTTTTTAAAATCCTAGATACTGATTTGACTTGAGGATGAGCATGGAGGCAAGTGGTAGCTGTGTGGAGGTGGGGGAGTGGGAAGTGGCGTGTCGAGGTTACTTATAACATGAGAATGGGGTACAGTTCCCTTCCCCTCTCCCAAGCTTAACTTGACTTAGATAATTCGGTCAGAAGATCACAGGTGGGTGAGTGAATCTAAGGTGGCGGTGATCAGTCACTAAGAGATGGTCCTTAGGGAAAGCAGCTCATGCCTTGAGTCTAAATCTTTCCTTCTCATCTGTGGCATTCTAAGGAACACTTTGCAGTCAGAAAAATTGCAGTAATCATTCTAAATCCTTAACTGGAGCAAAAGCAGTCATCATCCCATCTAGAGAGTTCCCCAGATTGCAGAAGGGAAGGGATGGAGATGAGATTGCACTGACAGAAAGGCAGATGGACAGACAGTCGGGGAGAAGGAACCTGAGCCCAGGAGTTGGTCTGCACCTTTTAGGAATGTTATGTTTAAAATTAGAAGCATTTTCTATTCTTGTGATGTCCTTGTCTGGCTTTGGTATCAGGGTAACACCGGCCTCATTAAAAGAATTTGGAAGTGTTTTTCTCTCTTCAGTTTTTTGGAAGACTTTTTAGAGAATTGGTATTATTAGTTCTTTAAATGCTGCGCAGAATTCAACCATGAAGCCATCTGGTCCTGGGCTTTTCTTTCTTGGTTGATTTTTTATGACTGTTTCAATCTCCTCCCTCGTTATTGGTCTGATCAGATTTTTCTGTTTCTTCATGATTTCATCTCAGTAGGTTGTATGTCTCTAGGAATGTATCCATTGCTTCTAAGTTAACCAATTTTTTGGCATATAGTTTTTGGGTTTTTTGTTCGTTTGTTTTTTGAGACAGGCTGGAATGCAGTGTCACTCAGGCTGGAGTACAATGGTGCAATCACGGCTCTTTGCAGCCTCAATTTCCTGGGCTCAAGCATTGGACTACAGATGTGTGCCACCATATCCAGCCCATTTTTTTTTTTTTTTTTTTTTTTTTTTTTTTGTAGAGACAGAGTCTCACTGTTACACAGGCTGGCCTTGAACTCCTGGGCTCAAGTGATCCTCCGACCACAGCCTCCCAGAGTGTTGGGATTACAGGCATGAACCACTATACCCAGCTGGCATATAATTATTCTTAATAGTCGCTTATGGTCCTTTGCATTTCTGTGATGTCTGTTGTAATGTCACCTCTTTCATCTCTGCTCTCTTTCTCTTGGTTAGTCAACCTAAAGGTTTGCCAATCTTGCTTATCTTTTCAAAGAATTAACCCTTATTTTCATTGTTTTTGTATTCTTTTCTAGTCCTTATCTCATTTATTTCAACTCTAATATTTATTATTTCTTCTGCTGCTAACATTGGGTTTACTTTGCTCTTCCTTTTCTATTTCCATGAGGCATAACATTAAGTTGCTTATTTGCAACTCTCCTTTTTTGAAGTAGGCATTTGTTGTTACACACTTTCCTCTTAGACCTGCCTCGGCTGCATCCTGTAAGTTTCGGTATGTTGTATTTCCCTTTTTGTTTCTTTCAACATATTTTTCAACTTCCTTTATAATTTCACCATTGACCCAATGGTTGTTCAGGGGCATCCATTTAATTCCCATGTATTTGTGAATTTTCTGAAAATTCCTCTTATAACTGATGTCTAGTTTTATAACACTGTGGTCAGAAAAGATATTTGACATGACTTCAACCTTCTTAAATTTGCTAAGATATGTCTTGTGGTATAACATCTGATCTATCCTGGAGAATGCTCCATGTGCACTTAGGAAGACTGTGGATTCTGTTGCTATTCGATGGAACGTTCTGTATATTTCTGTTAGATCCACTTGGTCTAAAGTGCCTTATTAATCTTCTGTCTGGATAATTTGTCCATTATTGAAAGTGGTCTATTGAAGTCCCCTACTATTACCATACTGCAATCTATCTCTCCCTTCAGATCCTTTAATATGTGCTTTATATACTGGGGTGTTCCACCACTGATGAATGGCTAAAGAAAATATGGCATATATACATGATGGAATACTATTCAACCTTAAAAAATACTCTGTCATTTGCATGAATGGCAGAACATTACATTAAGTGAAATAAGCCAAATACAGTAAAGCAAATACTGCATTTTCTCATTTATATGTGGATTCTGAAACAATTGAACTCACAGAAGCAGAGAGCAGAATGCTTACCAGAGGCTGGGGCTGTGGGGAATGGGGAGATGATAGTCACAGGGCACAAAGCTCAAGCTAAACAGGAGAAAGAGATTCAGTTTTTTATATCAATTGAACATTATGGTAAATATAGCTAATAACTGAGTTTTGTACATTTCAATATAACTAAAAGGGTACATTTCCAATATTCTTACCACAAAAAATATTAAATATTTGAGAAGATGGCTATGTTCATTAGCTTAATTTAATCTTTCCACCTTGTATTAAAAAATCATAACACTACTTTGTAACCCAAGAAATACATACAACTATAATTTGTCAATACATAACAAATATCATTTTTAATATAATAAAATTAGAAGCAACCATTCACTTGACCTCATAGAATACTATACAACCGTTTAAAATTGCATCCTTGAAAGATACACAATTAAGTGGAGAGATGTTCACCACACATTAAGTGCAAATGCATGTTAGGAATGATTTTGCATGGGAGAATCCCGGGTTTATAAGAGAGCAGGCATCCAGAGAAGATGGTTAGTATAAACGGACAGACACTCCGAAGGACGGGTCCCGTCTGTCTCCCTGTGGTTGTACTGTGTCAGTCATCAGTCAGCCCTGTTGCCATTAATCTTCCCCTCCTTAGTTTCCTTTTTCCTTTTTTTTGAGATGGAGTCTTGCTCTGTTGCCCAGGCTGGAATGCAGTGGCATGATCTCGGCTTACTGCCACCTCCACCACCCAGGTTCAAGCAATTCTCCTGCCTCAACCTCCCGAGCAGCTGGGACTACAGGTGCATACCACCATGCCCCACTAATTTTTGCATTTTTGTAGAGACATGGTTTTGCCACATTAGCTAGGCTGGTCTC
This sequence comes from Cacajao melanocephalus, assembly GCA_963573385.1. Taxonomy (NCBI): domain Eukaryota; kingdom Metazoa; phylum Chordata; class Mammalia; order Primates; family Pitheciidae; genus Cacajao; species Cacajao melanocephalus. Next base: position 50,519 of record CAUYLG010046218.1, read on the forward strand.
AAACTCCCAACCTCAGGTGATCTGCCCACCTCGGCCTCCCAAAGTGCTAGGATTACAGGCGTGAGCCACCGCACCTGACCCTCTCAGCTTCTGGATGGCAGAGTTGTCATCCATTCACTCACTCATTCACTATGTGAGTTGGACATGGAAATAATCAACAAAGACCATCCAAATGAGAACAAGCAAAGGCTATTTACTTAGAGCTTGCTGTATCAAAAGAGTCAGCAACCATCACTCACATTTGGCAGAGACTCAAAGGCAGGCAGAGGGGTGGGAAAAGTTTACAGTGGAAAAAGAGAAGGCTTCCAGTGTGTCCTGTTGGTGAGGGAAGCTGTAGGCGGCTAACTAGAAGCAAGACATCCTATGTGATGGTTTAGGTGGGCATATTTGGCTTTCTCTATGTGGTACTAAGTTAGAAGCAGTGATAACAATTAGGGACACTGTCAGTTATTCATCAGGTCCCAGCCATTTAAGGCCAAATGTTTTAAGGGTTGTTATTTGGCATCCTGGATGGGTTGCTAAAAACAGAAGTTTGACATTTTGGATTCTTTGCTGCTGATTGTAGGTCAGAGTTCTGTCTTATATTTGGTCTGGTTATTGTCTGTGTATTTTGTCTCTTGTAAGTATTGGGAAAAACACTGACTTACAAAGGTACCTGAACCCACTGCCTTCCCTCAGGGAGGTTACAGTCAAACAGAAAATGTTATCTGTCCATGTTCAATGGTAGGGCTGTCTACTCAGCACTATGAGAGTACATTGCACTTGAGCTAAAAGCCACATCCCAACACCATGGCCTGCAAGACCCCTGAGTACTTGGCTCTTACACGCCCCTTTTACATCATTTCTCACTACTCCTCCCCTCACTTGCTGCTCTGCAGGTCACACTGGTGGTCCTGCCAGGGAAAAACCACCCCCTTAGATGCAAGGAGTGAGGGTATTCAAAGCCTACAGAGCATTTTTGTCTCTGTGTGCCAGCAATTCTAAGCAATGTGCATGATTTAAAAAAAAAAATACTCCTTTCAAATCTCTTGTTTGTTTAGATTCTAAACAACTACTCCCATTACTTTGAGTTTTAATAATATATATGCAAGCTTCAAATTAGCACATTTTTACCACTGACATTTTAATACACATTGATTTCTACATGGAACTTAATTCAAATAACTCCTAGTTATAGATGTGTCCCTGAGATACACAGACTCAACCATATGCATTTGTTGAAAGAATAAATTTATAGCAGCTCAGAATTGCTGAAGTTCACTTTGGGCATGGTCCTTGTCCCCAAGCTCGGTGGAACGACACATCCTTGCATTTAAACAGTAGATTCAAAACAAACAATGATAGCACAGTGATTGCAAAGGTAAAGAAACAGAAAGTAGATGACTTCAATTCTGTCATCCTAAGTGATCATGTGGAAGTTCATTCATGTTTAAAATTTAAAACAGAAGGAACTAAATAGTATTACCCTTTTGTTTGATAAATGCAAATTTTAGTTCATGCATGATTTATTGAATTTTAAGAGTGTCTTCGAGATTGAAATTTGTTAGTTTCAATTGTTAATTGAAAACTAAAAGAAAGTCAAAAAAATAAAACTTTACAGCAATGGAACCATTTAGTGGTTTTTATCCTGGTGTGATGTGATAGATGAGGTTAATCTGTTACAAAAAATATTTGGAAACAACCAGAATCTCCCTTGAACAATGTTCAGTGAAGTATTAAGCTTTAAAACTGTTCCTGAAGATCTATCCTCAGAAATGGTGGAGAAAGGCTGGGCATGGTGGCTCACACCTGTAATCTCAGTACTTTGGGAAGCCAAGACAGGTGGATCACCTGAGGTCAGAAGTTCAAGACCAGCCTGGCCAACATGGTGAAACCTATCTCTACTGGTGTGGTGCATTCCTGTGATCCCAGCTACTCAGGGGGCTGAGGCAGGAGAATCTTGAACCTGGGAAGCAGACGTTGCAGTGAGCCGAGATCGTGCCACTGTACTCCAGCCTGAATGACAGAACAAGACTCTGTCTCAAAAAAAAAAAAAAAAAAAAGAAATGGTGGGGGCTGTTAACGATGCAGCACACAAATACCAAAAAAAAAAAAAAAAATAGACAATGAAATAGAAAAAGAATCAAATTTTGAGGAATAGTGCAAGGATAAATGACAAAAGACGCGGGTCTAACATTGCCGGAAGAAATTGAGAGAGCAAAGCTTCAAAGCCTTCATCATTTTCACCAAGGACTGGGCACATGGCCCACAGCAATGAAGCCAGCCACGTCAGGTTCACCTTCATCCCATCGTTCTTCCTCATTTTTGTAAAAGAAGGAAAACCTTGAAAGTTTTTACTGAATAAAATAGGAATCTATGATGAATCTCTGGTGATGATATTTTAGTGATTTTCAACTAGGGGAGATATTTTAGATGGGATTTTTATACATCTCTGCCAAAATTATCCTCACGTTTAAGACTTTCATAACCATTTGTATGTCTGTTGTTTCTTATGAAAGAAACTCTTTGAAATTAAAATTAATAAAGAAGTGTTCTTCAACCAACTATGAGTGAAGACAAGCTGACAAACTGGCTGTTGTGAATAGTGGACATGTATAGATGGAAAAGGTTGTCAAAGCCATCGGCAAATTTGCAGAAGTCAAGGCTCAAAGCGAGAACTATGATGTCATTATTCACTGTTGCAACAGATACATGGGAATAAGTTTGTCCACATGGATGGACTTTAATAGGATTAATCTATTATGCATTTTTCTTGTGATATTGTAATTTTTTTCTTCTGGCATTATTAGATATAAAAAGTTCAATAAAAGAGCACTTTTTTGCTGTCCGCATTTCTTTTCTGGTCATTACTATTACTACTTTCATTGCTGAATTGTTATTGGACATTGTTCTTGCATACAGAGGAAAGAGGGTGCTGGAATAATCCCCTCTGTGTCTCAAATGCACCAGGCTTACTCTGCTTCCAGTGCTCCTTGGGACACATCAAGTTCTTGTCCAACTCTGAGCCTTTCAACCTGTTATCCTCCCTGCCTGGAACACTTTCCTTCCAGATTATCAAGGGGCCAGACTCTTCCCTACTCAATATTCTCAGATTGTGCCTCAGTCTGTTTTATGCTGCATTAACAGATACCACAGACTGGGTCATTATTAAGTTTATTTATCATGATTCTGGAGGCTGGGAATTTCAAGAGCATGGCTTCAGCATCTAGCAAGAGCCTTTGTGCTGCATCACCACATGGCAGGAGGGCAAAGAAGCACACGAGACACAGAAAAATGAGGGCTGAGTTTCATCCTTTGATCAGGAGCCCACTCCGTAATAATTAACAAGATATAAGGATTAATCAATTCAGGATCAATCAATTCAGAATTAAGCAATTCAGGATTAATCAATTCATGAGAGCTGTGCCTAATCACCTCTTAAAGGGTCCCACCTCTTAATATTGTCACAACAGCAATTAAATTTTAGTGTGAGGTTGGGCATGGTGGCTCATATCTGTAATCTCAGTACTTTGGGAGGCTGAGGCAGAAGGATCACTTCAGGCCTGGAGTTGGAGACCAGCCTGAGTAACACACCAAGGCTCTGCTCTACAAAAAATAAAAATTAAAAACATTAACCAACTAATTTTTTACAGTAGCTGCAGTCCCAGCTACTCAGGAGGCTGAGGCAAGAGGATCACTTGAGCCCAGGAAGTTGAGGCTGCAGTGAGCTGTGATTGCACCACTGCACTCCAGACTGGATGACAGAGCATAGACCCTGTCTCAAAAAAATCAACAAGCAAAATAAACAGATTTCAACATGAGTTTCAGAGGGGGCAACCACAGCAGAGGCGCTTTGCCCAGTGCAAATCTCACAGTGTGTGTGCTTCCCCGCTGCAAATCTCAAAGTCTTGCATGACTGTCTTTATTTACTTGCCTGCTCATTGTCTGTGTCCTGCTATGGAAACTCTGGGAGGGTGAGTTGTGTTGCCCTGTTTCCCTGTCTCTCCCCCCCACCGCCCCCGCTGGTATGGCACCTGGCATACAAGAGGCCGGCAGGAAATATCTGTGGCATCGACCCATGAGCTGAGAGGAGAAGCACCTGGCCTGGAGCGAGCAGGTGAGCAGGTCGGATCCGCCAAGTGCAGACCCCTGAGGCTGAAACTAGAAGGATGAGCTGGTAAACAAGAGCCAGAGGGAGGCGGAGGGAGGGCTTTCGGGGAATTGCAAGTGGACAGCGTGTCTGGAGGACACTGTTGTGGCTTTGAAAGAACAGGGACCTTGAAATGGTCATCGTAACCCAGGGCAGACTGACGAGGGATTTTCAGAGGTGGGGGATTTATGCCCAAGAAAATAAGGAGGCGTTTTAAGCAAGAGAGTGACATGATCTGATTTGCCCTCTGGAAATATCACTGTGGCAGGGAGAGGGAAAGAAGTGGAGGGGCAAGAATGGGAAGGGAAAGGGGAGACGGTGAAGGGCTGTGCTCTTTAGAGCTTCTGGAAAAGAACAGGGGCTGAGATGCACCTAAGACAACCCCTTGCTGCTAAATCCCCTCCACCCTGCACCCCAAGAGCTGGGATTTCTGCCAGCCCTGGGGGAAGTCCTTTGAGGAGGGGAGGAAGAAAGGCAGGAGTGGGGACTGCCACAACGGGCAGGGGGTGGGCACTGGCAGGTGGCACAGATGGGTTTCTGGAAGGACACATCGAGGTGCTGGTTACAGGGGGCTCCTTACCAAGCTGCCTGTGGGGAATGGAGACAGAGGAGCTACAGGGGATAGGATAGAGGCAGAACTCACACGCTTTCAATCACTCTCCTCACTCACAGGGGAGCCTGGGGTCAGGGGAGGCCACTGGGTGGTCTCTGAGGACTGGCACAAATACAGGATTTCTAGGAAAGAACCACTAAAAGATGAGGGTCCACTGACGTCCCTTTGTCAAAATCCAGTTTGGCAAGAAAGCTGCTGTAAAGGCTGCCCCAGCTGGAACCCCCAGTATCCATACCCAGTTCCCACCCTGGGGCACACAGCGACGACTCTGGAGCTGGCGGATGCACAGGGACCCCCCCCTCCCCTTCCCACACTGGTGACCAGCGCTGGTCTTGTCCCCGACTTAGCCGCTGATGTGGGAACTCTCCTGGGACCCGGAGCAAGGGGCACGCTTTGAATGTTTACATGACACAAGGAAGAAAATCAATTTCAATGCCCAAAGGAGGGAATTACCGCAGCAGAAGGTCGCCAACCACTACAAGTTACAGTATTGTCTTGGAGACTTGGACGGGGGGAAAATGCCTCCAAGTGAGATAAGAGTGCTCTGAAGTCTGAAGCAAACACCTCTCCCCAGGAATAATGTGAGACGGTCCTGGGGGATGGAGTGGGAGACAAGGCCACACAAAGGAAGAAATTTCTTTGTGTATACACAACTGGGGTGAGATTCTGAATTCTGGTTCTGGCCACTTAGGCAAGGCCTCAACTGTAGCTGCAGAGTTCTGACTCATGTGAAGTCTTGGAGGAATGACTGATATTTTAACAGTCTTGTCACAGTAGCAGCCACACTGGTGGCAATGGCCACTCCACTTAGGCATGGCAAACACACTCCACAGCCCACTCTCCAGGCCCTAGAGCTCCCCAGTTAATGCCAGCTTCCCTAAGCACTGATGCAAGGATGCTAGATGTTGGATATTTCTTTATGTTCCATCTGGCTGCCAAGATGAAACATAAATTAAAGCACTAACTCACATTTGGAATCCCAGCCCTTTGGGAGGCTGAGGCAGGAGGATGGCTTTCGGCCAGGAGTTAGCAATCTGGCTAACAAAACAAGAACTTTGGATGTGACTTCTTCCATCTTTGCTCCATTGCAGCAGAGATGGAAAGACCCCACCCATGCCCAGGTGCCTTGTCTTTTTTTAAGGCCAGTGCAGTGGAGCCCAATCAAAGCAAAGGTCAAATGACAGGTCCATTGGGCTGGATACTGACAATCCCATGTCCGGGTGTATGGACTAGAAGGCAGCTGGGACCCACCTTCTTATCCAAGCAATGCAAAGACGAGCAAGGGGGTCATTCTGTGTCCTGGGATTCAGGAGAAGAAAGATCTTGCAGGTTCATGGACTTTCTGCATTAAGTCCAAAGCCCTTACGGATGTCAAAAGGCAGTGCCTCAGCCTTGTTTCAAGATCTTCAAAGTCAGAGAATCCCGTGGCATGAACTGTATCAGCCTGCTGAAAGCAAATTCTGACGATCCTAATGTGTGATATATCATATTGTTTGATGAGGGTGGCAGCAAGGAAAACCTGGTCGGCCCCCCAAAATGGAAAACTTCCTCCAAAAGCAGAAAACTGCTCAAAGCATTATAAAACAGCAACCAACATGAATATGTCTCACACCAGATGAATTAGTTCTTTGAACACAGGATATGTGACTCTTTCCTTTGTTCCCTCGTAAAGAGTGCTTTCTAGTTTATCTTTAACCTATAGTGAACGTACACTAGCTGCCTGGTTAGTTTATCTTTAACCTCTGAAGGAACACAGAGCATCTGCTTATTAAACTTGTCACTGGAAGTAAAAAATAAATATGTGGGTCAGAGACTGCTCTGGGCTCCCAGCTGGGAATGCTGTGAGTCCCCTGATGCCCCACTCTGAACCCACATTTTGCACTCTATCTCTGTGTCTGTTTCTTAATTCCTTCGGTGCCACCTGGGTTGGGGTTTCCATGGCCGAACTGAGGTTGGCATCAGCCCCAGCCAAGACGGCATGAAAGCAACAGTGTTTCTGGAATGAAAACACCTTATCTTGAGAAAGTGAGGGTCAGGGCAGGCAAGCAGAGCACAGTGTGGGTGGGAGGCAGTCTCCGTGGCTGTCCTCCTTCATGACACCTTTCACCAGGGCTTCGGAGGGGTGACATCCATGGGCCAGTGTCCCTCTTTGCAGAGGTTCCAGCTGGTGACCGAAATAGCCAGGAGGGGGCTTTGGAGGGGCTGGGCAGGAAGTGGGGAAGAGCGGGTTCCACGCAGCAACTGCCTGGAAACCACACCCTAGTGCTGTTCACAGGCTGAGGAGAATTAAAATAAAATTAAAAGCTGGTGAAATGACACCAAATGCGCAATCCATAAAAAAAAAAAGGAATGATAAATTGGGCTCCATCAAAATTAAAAACTTCTGCTCTGCTAAGACACTGTTAAAGAATGAAAAGACAAGCCACAAATGAGAAGAGAGTATTCGCAGAGCACATGTCTAACAAAGGACTGGAATCCAGATTCCATAAAGCACTCCCAACACTCAGTAATAAGAAAACAGACAACCCAATAAAAACAGGCAAAACGTTTTAAAGACACTTAACCAAAGAAGATAGACAAATAGCAAACAAGTACATTAAAAAGGTGTTCAACATCATTAGTCATTAGAGAAACGCAGATTAAAACCACGATGAGATGCCACTACACAGCTATTATATTAACTAAAAATAATTGTTCAAGTGACAATACCAGGTGCTGATGACGATGGGAAGCCACTGGAAATCTCATACATTGTTGGTTCAAAATCGTACAACCATTTGGGGCAACAGTTTGGCAGTTTCTTACAAATTATAACCCCCAGCAGGGCATGGTGGCACACCCTTATAGTCCCAGCTACTCAGGAGGCTGAGATGAGAGGATTGAACCAGGAAGGCCGAGGCGGCAGTGAGCTGAGACTGCGCCACTGTACTCCAGCCTGGGAGACAGAGTGAGACCTTGTCTCAAAAAAATAAAAAAAATAAAATGATGGCCCACGGAAATGAAAATGTATGTTCCCACAAAAACCTGAATCCAAACGTTTGTAGTGCATTTATTCATAATCACCGAAAAAGGGCCAACAACTGAAATGTCATTCAGCTGACCAATAAATAAATAAACTGTAAAGCATTCATATAATGGACTACTACTCAGCCATTTTTAAAAAGCTACTGATATACATAACATCATGTATGCATCTGAAATGTGTCATGCCAAGTGAAAGAGTCAGACACAAAAGAATACATACTGTATGATTCCATTTCTGTGGCATCCTCAGAAAGGCTAAAACTGTAAGATTAGAAGGCACCTCAAGGCCAGGCATGGTGGCTCATGCATGTAATCCCAGCACTTTGGGAGGCTGAGGCAGGAGGATTGTTTTAGGCTAGGAGTTAGAGAGCAGCCTGGGCAACAAAACAAGACTTCATCTCTACAAACAATTTTTTAAAATTAGCTGGGCGTGGTGGCATGCAGCTGTAGTTCTGGCTTCTCTGGAGGCTGAGTCAGGAGAATGGCTTGGGCCCAAAAGTTCAAGGTTACAGTGAGCCATGATCATGCCATTGTACTCTAGCCTAGGCAACAAAGCAGGACCCTGGTTTGAAAGAAAAAGGAAAGGAAAGGACAGGAGAGAAGAGGAGGGCTGGGGAGAGGAGGGAAGGGGAGGGGAGGGGAGGAGATAGAGAGAGGGAGGAAAAGAAAGAGAGAGAGAGAGAGCAAAGGAAAGAGAGAAAGAAAAAAGAAAGAAAGAAAGAAAGAAAAGAAAGGAAGGAAGGAAGGAAGGAAAGAAAAGAAAGAAAAGAAAGAAAAGAAAAAGAAAAGAAAGAAAAGAAGGAAAAGAAAGAAAAGAAGGAAAAGAAGGAAAGAAAGAAAGGAGGGAGGAAGGAAAGAAAGGAAAGGAAAAATGAAAAGAAAGAGAAGAAAAGGGAAGGGAGAAAGCCCGAAAGAGGGAGGGAGGGAGAGAGGGAGGGAAGGAGGAAGAAAGCATCAGCAGTTACAAGAAGTTAGTGATGTGGGGAAGACTGATTACAAAGGGGTAGTAAGAGAATTTGGGGGTTGATTAATCTGTTCAGTATCTTTTTTTTTTTTTTTTTTTTTGAGATGGAATTTCACTCTTGTTGCCCAGGCTGGAGTGCAATGGCACAATCTCAACTCACTGCAACTTGCACCTCCTAGGTTCAAGCAATTCTCCTGCCTCAGCCTCCAGAGTAGCTGGGATAACAGGAGCCCACCACCATGCCTGGCTAATTTTTTATATGTTTAGTAGAGACAGGGTTTCACCATGTTGGCCAGGCTGATCTCAAACTCCTGACCTCAGGTGATCCGCCCACCTTGGCCTCCCAAAGTTCTGGTATTACAGATGTGAGCCACCACCCCCAGACCTGTTCAGTGTCTTAATTGTGGTGGTGATTATGGGACCATTTGCTTCTAAGTCCATAGAACAGTATACCAAAGAGAGAGACTTTTACCACATTGAATTTTTAAAGTGAATAAAAGTATTAAAAGGGAATTTTAAAAACTGGTGGCAAGAAACTTCTTTTCAAAATGGATGTGACCCCAAATTCAGCAAACATGACAAGGTGACCCTGACGGTTCCATTTAACAGACACAGACCAAGCCTCTGGGAGAAGCCCCTGCTGGCAGCCTAGGTGAATCTAGGAAGACCAAGACCCCCACCAAGTTCTGCCTTCCAGGGATAACTCCAGAGCAAAGTGGGAGCAGAGCAAATCCCAGCTGGAGCTTGGGGCTTTCATGGAGGAGGCAGGGTTTAAATCAGGTCCTGAGGAGTGGGTAGGATCCAGGGCTGTGGACGTGGGGGAGGCGGGAGTACATGCATGCACACACAAGGCTGATTCCGAAATAGGGAGAGGCCGGTGGGCAGTCGTGTAAGAGGACAGACCACACATGCTGACGGGAAACTGCAAGGGTCTGGTCGGCACAGCCCCCGAGAATCCTGTGGTGACTCATTTGGGAGCCAGATGGAACATAAATAAATATCCAACATCTAGCCTACTTAGATCAACGGGTATGAGAGGCGTGGGGAAGGCCTTTTTACCAAATGCTGTGAATAACCCATCAGAAAGAAAAACATCATGGAGAGGTCGCAGTGACCCCATCAGCTGACACGAATGGTGTGTCTACCATGTGTTCTTTGCAAGCCCTTGATATATAATGACACATCTAATCCACCCCCACGTCCATAAGGGACTTTCATTACCCTCATTCTGCAAGTGAGAAAATAGAGGCACAGAGAGATTGTGCTACATGCCCAGAGATTGTGTTGCATGTCCAGGATCACACGGAGGGGATGTAGGATTCAAAACCAGGCATTCCAACACTGAACACACCCTCTGAACTATATGCTGAGCTACTGCTTGGGTCCAAGTAATTATGACTGCAGACACAGCCCAAGGTATATTTTTCCAATGTTTTTTTTTTTTTTTTTGAGATGGGGGTCTTGCTCTGTTGCCCAGGCTAGAGTGCAACCTCCACCTCCCGGGTTCAAGCAATTCTCCTGCCTCAGCCTCCTGAGTAGCTGGGATTACAGGCACCCACCACCATGCCTGACTAATTTTTGAATTTTTAGTAGAGATAGAGTTTCACCACATTTGCCAGGCTGGTCTTGGATTCCTGACCTTGGGTGGCCTCCCAAAGTGCTAGGATTACAGGCTTGAGCCACCTTGCCGGGCCATTGTTCTTTTTTCTTCACCCACTTACCAACATTATGCCACTGGCCCACCATAGCCTCCCAGTCTTTCTCCAGTTGCATTTCACACCTGTGCAGCCTTGTTCAGCATGTGTGTGTGCGCACAGGTACACAAGGGCACACACACTCCAAGGCTGCCATTCGCCCCCAAAGAAGCCAAGGGACTCCATCGAGTTAAATGATGCAGAAGAATCACAAGTGAATGGTTCTTAAAAATAATAAGGCTTTTCCAAAAGAGGCCAGGCCGTACAAGCAGCAGTGGGAGCCAAATGACGTCCAAGTGGAACAGCCAATAAATTAATTTCATGTGGAAAAAAACCAGATTGGCCCAGGGTTAAAAAAGATCCCGTCAACATGAAGATCTCATTACGACACAGACTTCCCTGGCAAGGGTCGCGTCTGCTGAAGCTGTTTTGGATTCAAGCTTCACCAGGGTCCCCTGTGCCTAACAAAGATTCCACATCGAATGCAGAAAAGATGGATCTGTCTAGACACCCCCTTGCATAAACCCAACAGCCTCCTCGTCAGCTACACAGAAGTGGAACTGCGTAAAGTTTCCCTTACCGTGGCCCCCGGCAGCCAGGACAACTGGGAAGAAAAGGCAAACACAGCTGTTGACTCAGGAATAGCATTCAGGCTTTGGGTAGGAATTGTTATTGAGCTTCTAGAAGATTCTGAAGACGTGGTGTATGTTGTTGTAAAGCCAGCAATCCCCCCGGGAGAAGTGGAGGCACATCAGTGACTCATGGGTGAAATGCAGACTATTCCAAATCGAAATCTGCCATCATTCAGCCAGAGCTGAGCTCGCATCTGTCTTTGGTATGCTGGAAAACAAAAGGGCTCAGTCAGAACATGGTTAATGTAAACACAGAAAGGGGACACAGATCGAGCTAATCTCATTCATAAAAATAATATTCATTCCGTGTTCATAAACATCTATCCAACACCTACTTGGGGAAGGCACTTGCTAGGAGCTGGCCACAGTGGTAGGTAAAGTAGGTGTGTGACCCATGAAGCTCTCAGTGTAGAACGCAGACATTGCAGGCAAGGGAACAGCACTGACTCCAGACTGTGGCTGCATGCTGCCCACCTCCACTGCACACCTGCACCGCCTTCCCGGGGAGACGGCCACGGCTTCAGCTGCCTGTGGATCACAGCCCAGGGCCCTTTCACTCGCTGCTCTCTGCCTCCCTCGGGAAGGCTGCCTGTCCTCACATGTGCATCCTCTGCTCCTCTGCAGGGACCCACCCCAACCAACTGTGAATTCCCACCCTTCCTTTCCTCCCCCACCAGCTGACACTATTTACCCCATGTATTTTCTTCACATAACATAATAAGGTCTTGTGCATTTATTCTTCCTATCTGTCTCTCGAGCTAGATTGTCAGCAGCCAGTGGGCAGGAATCTTATCTGTCTTGCAAACCAGTATCCACCTGATGAACACACGGTGCCTGCACATGGTCAGTATCCAGAAGACTTTTTTAAACTATGAATGAAAAAATAAGGTTATGAGATAGCCCATGAGATAGAGGCTAAATAGGTTATGAGATAGCCCATGAGATAGGGTTTAAATAGGTTATGAGATAGCCCATGAGATAGGAGCCAATAAGGTTTTGAGATAGCCTATGAGATAGGGGCCAATAAGGTTATGAGATAGCCCATGAGATAGGGGTTAACTAGGTTATGAGATAGCCCATGAGATAGGGGTTAAATAGGTTATGAGATAGCCCATGAGATAGGGGCTAAATAGGTATGAGATAGCCCATGAAGTAGGGACCAATAAGGTTATGAAATAGCTCATGAGGTAGGGGTCAATAAGTTATGAGATAGTCAATGAGATAGGGGCCAATAAGATTATGAGATAGCCCATGGAGTGGGGCTGATAAGGTGAGGAGATAGCCCATGAGAGAGAAAGGCCTAATCTAACTGTGTGGCTGGGAAGCCCTTCATGAGAGGTGACATTTATGCCAAGATGGAAAGGAGAATGGGGCTCACCAGGTCCATGTTGAAGAATAAGCTCTCTGGGCAGAGGAGGAAGCACATTCAAAGCTTCCAAGGCTGGAAAAGCCCTGTGCTGGGGGAATTTAAGGAAGGATATCAGGGCTAAAATAGGATTTGTGGCCAGAAAGGACAGCAGGGACATGTGAAGGGGTCATAACCCTATTATAGATGTGGCAGGATGTCCCTGAGGATTTGAAGCAGATGCAGGCCACCATCTAGTTTATATTTGTAAATATCGTTCTGGGCCAGACACAGTGGCTCACACCTGTAATCCCAGCACTCTTGGAGGCCGAGGTGGGCAGAATGTTTGAGGCCAGGAATTCGAGACCAGCCTAGGCCACATAATGGCACTTCATCTCTACAAAAAATATAAAAATTAGCCAGATACAGTGGTATCCATCTGCGGTCCCAGCTACTCTGAAAGCTGAGGTGGGAGGATGGCTTGATCCCAGGAGACTGAGGTTCTAGTGAGCTGTGATTGCACCACTGCTTTTCAGCCTGGGAGACAGAATGAGACCCTCTCTCTAAAAAAACAAAACAAAAAAGATCATTCTGGCTATTTGATAGAGAATATATTATAAGGCGACAAGAGTAGAGGCAAGAAGACAAAATTAGAAACTACAGCATTATCCAAGTGAGAAATAATTGGGCCAAGGTGTTAGTGAGATGAAGGGTGAAGATGGAGGGAAGTGGATGCATGAGGGTGTCTCCTACTGGCCCTGCAGGCTAGGTGAGCTAACAGTGATTAGAAACAGCAGCCGAAACAGCAGCCAAAGGCCAGGCACGGTGGCTCACCCCTATAATCCCAGCACTTTGGGAGGCTGAGGCCAGCGGATCGCTTGAGGTCAGGAGTTCAAGACCAGCCTTGCCAACATGGTGAAATCCCATCTCTACAGAAAATACAAAATATAGCTGGGCATGGTGGTGTGTGCCTGTAGTCCCAGCTACTTGGGGAGCTGAAGCAGAAGAATTGCTTGAACCTGGGAGGCAGAGGTTGCAGTGAGTCAAGATCATGCCACTGCACTGCAGCCTGGGTGGCTAAGCGAGATTCTGTCTCAAAAAAAAAAAAAGACATCAAGATGGGGCTTGTTTCTGGGATATGATTCAAAAATCATATATCTGATATGGTCTCATATTCAGAATATAGAAAGAACTCTCACAACTCAACAATAAAAAGACAAAAAACCCAATTTTAAAATGAGCAAAGGATGCAAATATCGACATTTCTCCAAGAAGATATGCAAATGGCCAACAAGCACATTAAAACTGCCCAGAGACTGGTCATGAGGGAAACGCAAAGCAAAATCATAATGATGCCCATGGGATGGCCATCACCAACAAATGTAAACAGAAAGTAACACGTGTCAGTGAGGATATGGAGAAACCGGAACCCTCGTTCCTTCTACTGGGCACATCAAATGGCACAGCCACAGTGGCAAAAGTTAAACATAGAATGACCTTGTGACTCAGTAAATTCACTCCTAGGTATATGCCCCAAAGAACTGAAAACAGGTACTCAGACAAATGCATGTACACTCCTGATACCACAGCACTTTTCACAGTAACTAACAATAACAAAAAACATGTATAGTGTTTCACAATAACTAAGAGATGAATGTATAGCTCTATCAATAACAGATTAATGGATAAGTAAACTGTGTTATATATTATCTATAATACATATATATAGCATATACTACATACATAGCATATATAATACATACCATATAATACATATGTAGCATATGTGTATTATAGGTTATATACATATATTATAACATATACATATTATATATTATATACATAAGCATGTATATGTGTAGGTATATATATGTATAATATGTTATAGATAGTATATATATATTGCATATGTATTATAAATATATAACATTATAAATAGAATGTTACATATGTTTTGTACCTATAATATGTATGTAACATATAACACATATATAAATAATATATAAAATATCTGCATTATATATTATATACATATATTTTATATATTTATATTATATTTATATTTATATTCATTATATTTATATGTATGTTATTTATTAATGATATTAATTACATTTATTTTAATATTTATCTATTATTATATTTATATATTATATACATAATGTATATTATACATACATGTTATTATACACACGTATATATGTATATGTACATATACATAGTACATGTAATGTACTATGTATATGTACATTTAAAATAAATGTAAAATATGTATATGTACATAATATACACATGTAATAACATATGTATGTATAAGATCTATAAAACAGTTTACTTTTCCATATATATATAAAATAATAACAGTGGTCCCCAACTTTTTCAGCACCAGGGACCTGTTTCATGGAAGACAGCTTTTCCACGGACAGTGGAGGTGAGGATGGATGGTTTTGGGATGAATCTGTTCTGACCCTGATCATCAGGCATTAGTTAGATTCTAATAGAAAACATGAGACCTAGATCCCTCACAGGCTCGGTTCACAATAGGGTTCGTGCTCCTGTGAGAATCTAATGCTGCTGCTGATCTAACAGCGGGCAGAGCTCAGGCGGTAATGCTCGCTCACCCACCGCTCACTTCCTGCTGTGGAGCCGGGTTCTTAACAAGCCATGGGGCTGGTCCATGGCCCAGGGGTTGGGGACCCCAATATAACTATGTTTTATATATGTTCAGCCCTAAAAATTAAGTACTGATACATGTTACAGCTTCAATAACATCATGTTCAGTGAAAGAAGTCAGACTTAAAGGTCACATACTGTCATTCCGTTCATAAGAGATATCTGGAATAGGTAAATCCACAGAGACCGAACTCAGATTGGCAGTTGCCAGGGGCTTGCTGGAGGGGGGAATGGGGAGTGGCTGCTTAATGAGCCTGGGTTTTTATTTTGGTATGTGGAAATGTTTCGGGGCTACATGGAGGTGATGGTCGTACAACTCTATAAATGTATTACATGTCATGAAATTGTTCATTTTAAATGGTTCATTTTATGTTATGTGAAATACACCTCAATCAGTTAATTTTTTTAAAAAAAGAACAACAGCCAGGTTTGCAGATTGAACAATAGGGTAGAAACAGGTGCCATCCTTGGAAGTGGGGAAGACTGAGGGCAAGTACATTTGGGGTAAGCTGAAGAGTTTCAGTGTTGGACATGTGACATGGGGATGCCCTTAGGTATGAAAGGAGTTCCCAGGGAAGTAGCTGGATTTGGGATCTCAGAGCTCAAATAGGAGATCTTAGCTGTAGTTAAGATATTTACAACTGTTTATATATAAAAGTATTTTCAAAGAAAGGATAGGAATGAGACCAGGCAAGACAGCAGTGTAGAGGAGAAGAGAATCCAATATTAAGTTCTGGAGAAAGTCAAATACAGAGAAACTAACAAGTAAGGCTCTAAAACATAGAGGTGTAGAGGAACCTTGGTGAGAGTCGTGCAGGTATCATGGCAGTGAGGCGGAGAGAGTGCTTTAAAGGGGAGAGGTCAGCTGCGTGTGCTGATGCAGAGAGAGAAAGACTAGAAGATAACAGCTACAAGTGTCCACATCTGACAACACGGTGGTCAGAGGGGCTGAGAGTGGCAGGAAGGAACAGAAGCCAGACTCTACCAGCTAACAAAAGAGAGTGGGACATGAGTTCATGTCCTTTGCAGGGACATGGATGAAACTGGAAGCCATCATCCTCAGCAAACTAACACAGGAGCAGAAAACCAGACACTGTATGTTCTCACTCATAAGTGGGAACTGAACAATGAGAAGACATGGACACAGGGATGGGAACATCACACACCAGGGCCTTTCGGGTGGTGGGGCCAAGGGGAGGGAGCAAATTGGGACAAATACCTAATGCATGCGGGGCTTAAAACCTAGATGACAGGTTGATAGGTGCAGCAAACCACCATGGCACATGTATACCTATGTATACCTGCACATTCTGCACATGTATCCCAGAACTTAAAGTAAAATTTAAAAAAGAAAAAGAAAAAAAAAGAGTGGGAAGTAAAAAAGTAAAAGAAAACATGGCAGACAATTCTCTTGTAAGCTTTGGTAAGCTTCCACTCCTTTTTAGGTGGTTTAAAAAATAAGAAAATGATTGGGAGAAGACGTGAGGTCAAGAATGACCCATTTAAAAGATGGGAGATATTAAACTTATTTAGAAACTAAGCCAGGTACGGTGGCTCATGTCTGTAATCCCAGCACTTTGGGAGGCCAAGGCGGGAGAATCATCTGAGGTCAGGAGTTCAAGACCAGCCTGGCCAACACAGTGAAACCCTGTCTCTACTAAAAATACAAAATTAGCCAGGTATGGTGGCACACACTTGTAACTCCACCTACTTGGGAGGCTGAGGCAGGAGAATCACTTGAACCAGCGAGGTGGAGGTTGCAGTGAGCCGAGATCACACCATTGCACTCCAGACTGGGCAAAAAAGAGTGAAACTCAAAAGAGGGAAGGGTAGGGGAGGGGAGGGGAAAGGAAGGGTGGGGAGGGGAGGGGGAGAGAAAGAAAGAAGAAAGAGAGAGAGAGGAAAAAAAGAAACGGAAGGAGGGAGGGAAGGAAGGAGGGAGAAATAAATCTAAGCCATGGAACTGAGAAGGAAAGCTGAAATGCAGGAGAGAGGAGTTAAGTGAATATGAAAAGAGTCCTTGAGACATTTTGAGTAGAGGGAGCCAGAGAACTACAAGGAGGGGAAGAAGAGAGAGAGCAAGGGTTACCCAAGCAGCGAGCTTTATAGAGGACTGGAGGGAGGAAGGTAAAGGCATTTGTGACCTGTGCCTTTTATCTCTTCAGTGAAGGGCAAAACAAGGTCACCCACTTGTGTAGGCCAGTGTAGCCCACGCTATTTGAGGAGAGTGGACAAGACATGAGCCGGAAATGAATACAGCACGCCATCTGTCGTGATGGGGACAGAAACAGCTGCATTATAATGACGACTTTCCTTTGATATGCCTTCTATCGTAAGTGATCTCCATCGTAACCCCAGAAAGCAGAAGGAGAAAGGAGACAGCTCTGGGGGTGAAGAGGACAGAAGACCAAGTCCTTCACTTCCTTCAAGTCTTTGCTCAAATGCCACTTTTTCAATGAGGCTCATGTGGACCACTCGATTTTAATTTGCACACCACCACGCTGCACCCTAGCTCCTCGTCCCTCTCACCCTCCTTCTTTTAAATAGCACTTACACCTTCCAATATACGGTATAATTTATCATTTGGCTTGCTGGTGTATCCTAAGTGCTTAGAACATGGTAGGTTCTCAGTAAATATCTGCTGAAGAATGAATGAATGAATAAATGAATGAAGCAGCTTCTTTATGTTCTATGAGAGCCTCTATCTTTGTTACTTTCATCTGGGTGGGTGTCAGTCTAATCATGAAGGAGGTCCCAAAGCCTTTTCTGATTACACAGTCATATCAGTATAAAATTTGGCCATGTGTATTTATTCATGCACAAATAATTTGGTCATCTTTTATTTGGTTAATTACATATGTTGTTACTGTAAGAATAATACATCATGTGTATTTTTACCTGAATTTTTTTAATTAATAAAGTAAAAATAACGAGTAATTTATTTTTCTTTGTATTCCAAAGTGGAGCAGCTTCTTGTAGACATAAGACACTACCCTAAATGATGGGTGCAGTGTGATGGTGTGCAAATTAAAATCGAGTGGTCAACATGAGCCTCATTGAAAAAGTGGCATCTGAGCATGTATGACGTGCTAACCACGTTCACATTTGACAGTTAACACAATAACCCCTGCATATCTCTACTGGCTCTATTTGTATTCCCATATAGTGACTGAGAAAATCGAGGCTTAGATAAATGAAATAACTTAGCCTATGTCACAGTTAGTAAGTGGCACAGCCAGAATATAAACTTAGGGGCGTCTGACCCCAAAACTCATGTGCTTCAGGGATGGGACAGAGAGCCTACCCTTGAGTCAATTATAGTCAAAGGCAGATGAAGTAAGAATAAATGAGCACACATCCCAAATTCACCATCGCACCCTTGTGGACACATCCTGCCATGTGTCCCCAAGCTTCACATTCTGGAACAAGTCATTTGTCCAGTCCAGAGACTACATTAATACCCTGAAGAACCAGGGGTGCTTGTATGGGCCCTGCATGTCCATGGAGGCGCCAGAGTCCAAAAATGTTCAAGAAATGGGCAGCAGCAGAAGCGATCAAAATAACAACAGACCTGTGCCAAAGTCATCTATTTCCAAGGTGACCTTACATCCTAATTTGGCAGGCACAGCCCCCATTTAATTAATTATTTAATTAATACACACCCTTTCACTTTCAAAATTATCACTGCCAAAAATGCCCCAGTTTGGATAATAAATTATATAGTCATCCTGTCTACACTGTGGCTCAGTGCATAACAGTCTGAGCCCAAGAGCAGCTGTGATTAGAACTGAAAATGAAGTGATTCCTCATATCCGGGGACACCCCTCACCACTGTCCCCAGAGGTCAAAGCAGCAGGCTCCCCATTAGCAGTGGCTGACCCCAAACAACCCACATGGAATTCACACCCGGAGTCCTGGACCATCTGGGCCACCTGGAGTCCTTTTCCATAAATCACACCACATTGTCCACCCAGCCTGGCCACCAGCCTCACTCGGGTCTCACCTCAATAGGGAAGCATCGTCACTGACATTAATGGAAGGTTTGCCAGGGGCTCCACTGTTCAGGTGATCAGGGGCTTGTTTGTGTTCATCACACTCGCCTGACAAAGAACGGGGCAGCCAGGCACCTGCTTTGGAGTCCTATGGCTGCCACCACACCTGGGAGAGGATAAGGAAAAGAGGGCATCCAGGAAACCAGAATCGGGGCCACCCAGGACAGAACCCCCAGGCATGTGGAGCTGCCCTGGCAGTTGTCAGGGGGCTCCGGCATCCCTCCTGATGCTCCTCCCCAGCCTATGTAGTCCTGACAGGCCAGCCCTCTCCTCCTTTTGCCTGTGTCACAAAGCCCAGGCAACAAGAGATGTCTCCTGGAAGATGGCTTGGGCGTCGTGCTCCTGGATAAGAAACAGGTCCTAGAATTTCACCCAGGTGGGCCAGACAGACCACCTGGTCCACAGCCAGCTACTCCACTCCGCACTGGCCACAGCTGAAAATCACTCACTATCAGAAACATCCCCTAAGTCTCTTATGTAAATTACCAGCCCTAAGAAGGTCAGGGTCAACGTTCTAGCTCTTCTCATTTTCTCTGCCTCTTGGCTGTGGTCTGTTTCTCTGAGAAAATCTGGGGAGTTGCAGGACACCTAAAGGGATTTTTGTCATTTTCTCAGTTTGATTTTGGCTGAGGAAGCCAAGAGGCCCATGTGATATGCCCCAACTCTACCGAGAGCTGGTGTCTACCAAGACTTGATGTCTACCAAGAGTTGATATCTACCAAGAGTTGACATCCACCTTGAAGCACAAGACCCAAGGAAAAAGATATGATCCAAGATCAAATGCTGTATGGCAGGATAATTTTTGAAGTTCTAAGAAACATTTACATTATACTACATTTACATTATATTACATTACAGGGAGTTTTCTAAACCCTAGCCTTTGTTCTTTGTGTTGCTAGTTTCCTCCCCAGCACCTCCCATTCCTACCTGGCAGACCGGAAGGCAGGAGACCCAGGCAGAGGGACCTTGCCTCTGCCACTAATTGGTCATGAGGCTGTGGGCAAGGCTACTCCTTCCCTTGGCCTCAGTTTCTCCAGGCACACTCAGCCTAGGTGCCTAGATCACTCTATGAGCCTGACAGGGCCTGCCCAGTGAAGAGCAGGTCTGAGTTCCCCCAGGGGACAGCCCCCTGAGTTCTAGCTGGATTTGACTAGGTGCACCTGGGAGCATGAGGATGGAGGCAGTTTCTCCAGGCTCCTTAGCAGCACAGACAAGGCATGCAAACTTTTCCTCTGTGGTCAGAGACAGCAAGCTCATTGCTGGACAGGGACTCCAGGATCAAGACTTCTCAGAATTGGGCTTGATGATGTTAAAGGGAAATGTTGGTGGGGCGCAGTGGCTCCCACCTGTAATCTCAGCACTTTGAGAGGCCAGGAGTTCAAGACCAGCCTGACCAACACGGAGAAACCCCATCTCTACTAAAAATACAAAATTAGCCAGGCTTGGTGGCGTATGCCTGTCATCCCAGCTACTCAGAAGGCTGAGGCATAAGAATCACTTGAACCCAGGAGGCAGAGGTTGCGGTGAGTTGAGATCGTGCCACTGCACTCCAGCCTAGGCAACAAGAGTGAAACTCTGTCTCAAAAAAAAAAGGAACATCAGGCCCGGCTGGGATGCGGAGTTTATCTGCTGGGGTCCCAACCCTACTGCTCACTGGTTCCTTCCTGTGCCTCCAAGCAAAGGTCTCCAAGGGCAGCTGCTATGTCTCCATCGGGCAGCATCAGAGTAAACAGCAGGTTCTGGGTCAGACACATCCTCCAGGAAAACCGCTGGCTTCCCCGCTGGCTCTGATGGAGGGACCCTGTGCCCCGCAGAGCTCACGCCCAGCCCAGGCATCTGAAAGACAGGGGACCTGCACTGAACCTGTCCTAGGAGGCAGCTCCCAGGCACAGGGGGTTTGTCCACAAGCAGAGTGAGGACGTGGCACCTGGGGAGCCTCAGGACACTGGCTTTGGAAGCCCTAGATTGTGGCATCCTTGAAAGCCAGAATCAACTCACTCTGCAGCCATCCCTCCAACCCCCAAGTCCCAACACAAAGCTGTGGGAATTCCCCTCATTGATTTTTATTTCCCAAATGTTGTGGCTACCATGTAGGTCCAAAGGGAGCCCTGTATCTATGGTCTAAATTGTCAAAAGCTAGTGATGGCGTGGCTGGATTTTCTCCCAGACTAGGGTGAAAAATAAAATGAAGGGGCCGGGCATGGTGGCTCACACCTGTAATCCCAGCACTTTGGGAGGCCAAGGCAGGCAGATTGTGAGGTCAGGATTACAAGACCAGCCTAAAATGGTGAAACCCCGTCTCTACTAAAAATACAAAAATGAGCCAGGCATGGCAGCGTACACCAGCTACTCAGGAGGCTGAGGCAGGAGAATTACTTGAACACAGGAGATGGAGGCTGCAGTGAGCTGAGATCGCACAACTGCACTCCAGCCTGAGTGACAGAGTGAGACTCTGTCTCAAAAAAAAAAAAAAAAGAAGGGAAATGGGAAGGTTAGCCATTGGTTCTTCCAAGAGAGGACTAGAGGCTTGTGATTCATCATTTTAAATAAAATAAGTCCATTTTATTTTTCAGAAACAGCTCTTTCATCCTCAGCAGTTCAGTCCAAGGGCTAGATAGTGTGCAGGGATGGAGGGTAAAGGCAGCAGACACCAGATTTGGGGTTCCCAGGAGCGACTGGCCAGCAACCACTGCCCAGTCATAACTGACACTGACTGGAGAGCCAGCCCCACTGGGCAACTCACTCCCCTAAAGCCTGTCCTGGCACAAGCCTCCCCAGAGCACTGACCTGTAAGAGATGCCAGCAGGCACATACCCCAAGAGGTGATGAGAATTGGACTCAGAGAAACTAAGACACCTGAAAGACTCACCCCACATTCATTACCAGATACCTTCTGCAAGCATTTGTCATTTCTTCTCTCCAGAAGTTTATGGACACAGAAGCAATACATTGAAAGCATTTATTTATATCAAACAATAAAAGCAGCTACTGATCTATCTGACGAGATGAAAATATTATTTCCATTTGGTTAATTCGAAAACTTAACAACACTCTTTGGATGCTAACTATCAGTCAGGCGTCTTCTAAGTACTTTTCATGATCATTGCAGATAAAATTCCTAACACCCATAGGTAGTAAATTTCACTATCAAGTTCATTTTGCAAATGAACTTGAAGTTGAGGCTGGGGCCCAGAGAGGTTAAGAAACTCACTCGAGATCACACAGTTCATAAGTGATAGAGATTTGAACCCAAGCTGTCAGATTCAGTCTCTACTTATGCTGCCTTTCACAAAGACCAGATAGTGAAAATTGTGTCCAAGCCACATAGCTGGTATGCTGAAGAGGAGCAGAGCGAGCTGCAGGCCCTCAGGCTTTTAGCCTGATGGATAAGCGCAGTATTCACGGTGCATCCTGGATGCAGGAGCCCTGGGGGGCGGGGGTGGTACATGGTAAGGATCCTGCTATGCTGCAGCCACAGAGGCAGCCTGTGTGACCGCCAGTCTCAGTCCCTGCAACATTTTCCACCATCAGATGATTCTGAGACTTTGTAGAGTCCAGAATTGGGAGCCCCCAGGACTGACACTGCACCTCTGGTGACCACCACCTCAGAAAATGGAGCCCACCCACACTGCCTTCCTCCCTTGCAGGCCAGACCAGCTTCTCATGTAAAACCACAGTCTTGTATCTTTCCCTCCCTCTCTCCTCTCTCTCTCCCTCCCAATCCCTCAACCCAGAACACGGGCTACATCCGTACTCATACCTCACACCTTCACGGAGACCACGGGACATGAATCACTTCTCTCTGTCAAGGTTATATTTTCTTGTTTTAAAAAGAGCACCTATTCTTCTTATTATTCTGAGGATTAAAAAAACAAGTGGCTTCTTTTTTTGGCTTAGAAGGTGGCTGAATTTTTCAATATATTCATGCAAACGAGATATTTCATCTCATGGATTTTATCCCAGTTCTGTCTATGCACATTTTAAATAAATTAAGATGAAATAAATCCATTTTATTATATTACCCGGTGCCATCTCCATGAAATAATGCCCATATTTGTATTTCCTAAGGAATGTTGACGTGGCTAAAAATGTTTCAGCAAGTGTAATCTTTGAGGATTGTACTGCCAGAAAAAAAAATAAACCTAGGCCTTTGTTTAGAGCTCAGAGTGGCACCACTTTTGATTGAAATGGCTTGAAATATCCATCCCCCAAACATGGACAAGGCAGTAAAGTATACAGAATTGATCACCATTGGCTCCGGAACAAAAGTGCTATGTCTTTCTTTGTTTTCTTAACATCTGTTCTCTCCCTTCCAGCATAAACCACCCCACAGAAATAAATAACATGGCCTCCCTTTTTTGGGGGGAAGAGAAACGGGTATTTGCAGTGGCCAGGCCCGAGGTGCCCAGGGCAGGCCAGCCAAACCCGCCTTGCTCCCTGGGTGGCCAATGCAGAGACCCCAGACCATGTGCTCCTAGCAGGTGCTGCTGCTGACCTTGAAAACAGCAGCTCTCCACTTCCCACTTCCTTCACTCCCCTGAAGCGTGCCCTGGCACAAGCCTCCCCAAAGCACTGAGTTATGAGACGCCATGTGGAGACAGAAGAACAACGCGAATCCTAGGAGAAGAAGCTCTGTGGCATCTTGTTTTCCTTTAAAAGTCAGGTGGACTCGTGGTGACACCTGCAAAGTTAACACTGCAGGCTGCCGGCCATCAAAATCAAGAAGAGCTGGCCAGGTGAGGTTGCTCACGCCTTTAATCCCAGCACTTCAGGAGGCCAAGTCGGGTGGATCACAAGGTCAAGAGATCAAGACCATCCTGGCCGACATGGTGAAACTCCGTCTCTACTAAAAATACAAAAATTAGCTGGGCGTGGTGGCGGGCACCTATAGTCCCAGCTACTTGGGAGGCTGAGGCAGGAGAATCACTTGAATCCGGGAGGCAGAGGTTGCAGTGAGCCGAGATCACGCCACTGCACTCCAACCTGGCACAAAGTGAGATTCCATCTCAAAAAAAAAAAAAAAAAAAATCAAGAAGAGCTAAGGAAGGCCAAACCAAGATATGGCTTAAATCACTCGCTTGCCCCTTTCATGCAGGAGATAAACGAGGCTCACAGAGAATGGACGAAAGTGAATGATAGTCCAATCTGTCAACAACAAGAGCCAAGTCCTCCTGCTGGGGCTGTGGTTTTTGCAGAACCCCAAGTATAAGCTAGGGGGTATAAAAGTATACATCGTGATGTGGGAGGGCAACTGCTGGCTTCAGTCTAAAGGCCTGGACCCTCTCTCCCACTCACACCTCCTCCACATCCCCTTCTCTGCCACTCCCTGGTATTTCTCACTCTCCACCTTGAGCTACACTCAACATATGTTGGCCGGATGGACAGACAGACTACTCGATTGCACCCAGCCCAGCCCTTTCTAAACAACCACCTAGCTGTTGTAAACAGTGGCAGTAACTTCTGGGTCTGTGTACAAAGAGCAGGGGACCCCCTGGGATGCATGAGTCCTCAAGGCCAAAGCCAGCGTCTCCAGAAGCCTGAGCATCACAGCTAAGGAACCTGGCTCTTTTTGTGTCTCTGCTTGGAGATATGATTCACATACTTCCTGGCCAAAAATGAGATGCCTCATCAGAGCAGCCTGCCAGGGCCCCCAGCAAGAACTCAACACGAAGGTACAGCAGCCTCCCTTAGCACAGCCTATTTCCCATCTCCAGAACAAGCAAGGGCTTTCGCTTGCCAGAGAGTCACCTGCAGCTTGGAAAGACACTTCCAACCATCCAGAAAGGGGTTCCCTTTGAGTTGCAGTGATTGTATCAGGTGCCGATAAGATGAAGTGACCTCCAGACCCTTCTGTGCCCATCCTCAAATGTCCTAATGAGGTGGCAGCCCTCCTTCCATTAAATGTAAGTAGATCCAGACTTCCTTTCCCAGGCCTCTACCAGGGCCTGCTATGGAACACTCATGAAGCTTGGTAGCAAAATCCCCAACTCTCTGCGGCTCGCACAGCCAAGTGCTATTCTAGGTTGGCTACTCCTCCCTCCACTGCTATTAGTGTCAATTAGGTTCAGCATGACAGGCCACCTTTGGCAAAATGCTGGAGCAACAAAGACATAAACAACGCCAAAGCCTTTGGAGTTGATGTATGGTTGCATTTAATAAACATTTGTTTGCATATTTTTTATCATGCTAATGAATATAATTACTTTAATTTATGTCATCAAGCTATGATTCTGTTCTGATCTATACGTCACTTAAATGTGTAGCGTTAGCATTTTGCACACACTAGCAATTTAAGAAGGGAAAGGATTCGCCCCTCCTGTGAGAACTTGGAGCAACATTCCAGAGTTGCACACGCCCTCGCAGAAGCTAAACCTAGCTCTGCAGCTGGGGCCCCCATCCTCGCACCCCTACGAGGGTAGGTACACCTTCTGCCACCTCAGAGACCTTTTCCAAAGAGCACACATTTTGACTTCTCTGTAATCTCCCCAAGAAGAGGCCGCTGAATACTTACCCACAACATAATGCTAAACACACAGCCATGAAAAAAAAAGAGTTAAAATCATATTAATGGGTTTTACTGATTATAAAAGTAATGCATGTTTATTTGAGAAAATTTGAGAAAACACATATCACAAAAAAAGACTAAATGAAGATGATAAGCTAAACTTCTACTCTCAAAATCCTTAGAAATCAAATATATATATTTATATTAATATACATTTTATAGAGAGAAGAATATATATTTAGGTAAATATATATTTCAGCTGTATATAAATATATATTTAGGAGAATATATATTATATATGTAAAATATATATTTAGAAGAATATGTATTATATATAATATATATATTTAGAAGAATATATATGTATATTCTTCTAAACTGCACTAGAATACCAGAAGGGTTATTCTTGGTAGAACAGAGCCATGATAAGCAAAACACACGTTCAGCAAAGAAGCACAAGAAATGGTGGAAGGTGTACCAAGGATGTGCCAAGTTTGGATGGGGCGACTCTGCAGCACCTGCAGTGCACTGGTTGAGCAACTATTGCAGGAGAAGCCAGGTGGGTTACCCCTAACCATTGCCTTTCCATGGCTAATGTGTTAAGCAACCTTACAGACAGGCACCGGCCTGCAGGAGAGAGATATTATTCATGAATATGTGCTCTAGAGAGACAGGACGATGCCCAGATGATCTGAGCCTTCGCTCAGAATAGGCCAGCTCCCCTACCCCCAATACATGGGGACAATCTACAGGAAAAGATTAAAAATTAACTGAGTTGGCTGGGCTTGAGATTCCCGTCTCCCACCCAGAGTCACTGTGCAATGCCCATCCCCCAAAGGCACTAGCAAGGGGGGGTCACATCATAATATGTTGCTCTACACGAACAAGACATCTCCTTTCCCATAAGGCCTTAATTTCTCCCTTCCACTCAGACATACCATGAAGCCACAAGGCCATTGGCAAGCGGATCCTGACATAGCAACCATATGGTCCGGGAAGCTCTCTCCATCCCCCACTGGCAAGGGGTGAACCCATCACACAAGCAGGCAGCCTGGGAAGTGCGCTCTGTCTATCAGAGACCCTTCCCCAGTAAGATTTACCAGATGGCTCAGCCTGGGGAAGCTTCTTCTTTCCATTCAAGCACCAGCAGGGACCAGTGAAAGCCTCAGTCACAAGAGATAAACCAAGCAGACCAAAATAACACCACATAGGCTCTGAAAATTAGACTGTCATTGGAACCATAGCCCTTAAAAGTAGGCCAGGGCCTGCATGCCAAATCTAAACAGGGTGACTGCCTGCTAAAATGAAAGATTTAAATAGGAACCAGAGTCTCCTAAAATAACATCCAAAATGTTAAGGATACAATCGAAAGTCACCCATCGTACCAAGAACCAGCAAAATCACAAGTTGAGTGAAAAAAGACAATTCATAGATGCCAACACTGAGATGAGTCAGATGTTAAAATTAACTGACAAGGGTTTTAAAAGTAAGTATCATAAAAGTGGTTCAACAAGCAATTACATATTATCTTTAAACAAATGAAATATTTTAAAAATCAGTAAAATTCAGTAAGGAAACATAATTTATTAAAAAGACCTAAATTATAGAATTGAAAAATTCCATAATAGAAATAGAAAACTGCTAGATGGGCTTAATACTGAATGGAGACAACAGAAAATAAAATTGGTGAACTTGAGAATAGACCATGAAATTCATCCACTCTAAAAAATGTAGAAAATAGATTTAAGAAAACAGACTCAGGGACCTGTGGACAATAACAAAAGGTGGAACTTTGGCATTATTATAGTCCTAGAAGATGAGAAAAAGAGTAGGTTGAAAGAGCATTCAAAGAAATAGGGCTGAAAACTTCCCAGATTTGTCAAAAGATATAAACCCACAGATTCAAAAAGGTAGCAAACAACAAATAATATAAAATCAAGTCATGCCAACTCACATCATAATTAAAACTCTGAAAACTAAAGAAAAGGAGAGTCTTGAGAGCAGCTAGAGAAACCTACATGTTACCAAAGAAAACACCAAATTAAATGGCAGACGATTTCCCATCTGAAACCATGGAGTCCAGAAAGAAGTACCAGAACATTTCTCAAGTGCTGAAAGAAAAAAAGTTGTGAACTGAAAATTCTATACCCAACAAAACTATCCTTTGGGAATGAAGGAAAATTGTCAGATGAAGTAAAACTAAAAGAACTTATCGCTTAGCAGACCTATTCATAAAGGACAACTGAACAAATTTCTTCAACTAGAAAGGAAACAATAATTTAAAAAATTCTCAGATATTCAAGAAGGAAGAACTATGGAAAGACTAGAAATGTGAATAAACACAACAGACTCTCCTTCTTTGAATGAGTTTTCTAAATCACATGTGATGATTGAAACAAAAGCTACTGACACCATCTGCCATACAAGATAATATTTAAAAGTGGAAATATTTTTTCAATTTATTATTTAAATTTTTTTATCTCAATAGGTTTTTAGGGGGAACAGGTTGTGTTTCGTTACATGAATAAGTTCTTCAGTGGTCAAATTCTGATACTTTGGTGCACCCATCAGCCCAGCAGAGTACACTGTACCCAATGTGTAGTCCTTCACCACCCCCACCCTTTCCCCTGAGTTTCCAAAGTCCAATGTATTATTCTTAGGCCTTTGCATCCTCGTAGCTTAGCTCCCAGATATGAATGAGAAGATACAATGTTTGGCTTTCCACTCCTGACTTACTTCGCTTTGAATAGTAGTCTCCAATTCCATCCAGGTTACTGCAAATGACATTATTTTGTTCCTTTTTATGGCTGAGTAGTATTAAATGGCATATATATATCATTTTCTTTATCCACTTATTGATTAATGGGCATTTGGGCTGGTTTCATATTTTTACAATTGCAAATTGTGCTGCTATAAACATATGGGTGCAAGTATCTTTTTCAAACAATGAATCTTTTCCTCTGGGTAGATACCTAGTAGTGAGGTTGCTAGACAAAACAGTAGATCCAATTTTAATTCTTTAATGAATCTCCACACTGTTTTCCATAGTAGTTGTACTAGTTTACATTCCCACTAACAGTGTAGAAGTGTTCCCTTTTCACCACATCCAAGCCAATATTTATTACTTTTTGATTTTTTGATTATGGCCATTCTTGCAGGAGTGAGGTGGTATATAGCATTATGGTTTCAATTTGCATTTAAAAGTAGAAATATTTTTTAAAGGAGGATCTAAGTGTAAGTAAAATTTCCACACTTTACTCAAAGTTGCAAAATGTTATTAGTAGACATTTTGATATTATGATATCTTCAGCAACAACTAAGAAAACTATACAAAATTATATACCCCAAAACACTATAAATAATTCAGCATAAAATTCTTAAAAATGTTCAAGTAACCTATAGAAAGGCAAGAATGGAGAAATAGAGAAAATAGAAAATGAAATAAAATAAAATGTCAGGCTCAGGACCTAATATATCAATAATTACCTTAAATGTAAGCAGCCTAAATATACCAATTAAAAGAGATTGGAAGAGTGAATTTAAAAATCACAACCCACCTATAAGCTGTTAATTTTGTAATTCACTTCAAATTCAACAACGTAAGTATGTTGAAAATAAAAAATATGTATTGACTACATATATAGCCAATGCTAGAGGAAATCTGAAGAAGACGATTTTACTCAGTTTAAACTAGGATATCGTTTGTGAAAGTTTTGCAGTAAGCATTAAATGTGGACCAACATTTAATACTCATTTAGTGGTACAATACACTAAATATTTGTTGTAATATTTAACTAAATAAAATAAAGTACCGATAGAATGATAAATGTCATCACTGTGCAAAAATATGATCAGTTTTAACATAGTATTGCATTTTTAACTAGTTTTATTTACAAATATACCTAGACAAAAAGATGTAAAACAGATAAATACAAAGAGACATGGGGCTAGCTTTACTCACAAAATAGGAATTTCTTGTGTTTTTTTCTTACTAATTTGAAACTACATTTATTGGAGTTTTGTAGTCTATTTGTTCTCCCACATACTCATAACATATTTACAAACCAGCAAATCATCTTCAAAAGTATCATTCTTAATGGCTGAATAATATCCCATACTTGACATGTACCATAACAATTTATGATATGGATATTTAGTAGTTTTCAATTTTTTGCTAATTTTAATAAAATCATAGTGAACATCATTATACATATGTGTGGACATCTGTGATTCTTTCATTTAAGTAATTTCTTAAAATTGAACTGCTGGTCCAAAAAATGTACTCATTTTTAATACTTTTTTTTTTTTTTTTTGAGACAGGACCTCACTCTCTGGCCCAGGCTGGAGTGAAGTGATTTGATCATAGCTCACTGCAGCCTCAACCTCCCAAGTTCAAGCAATCCTCCCACCTCAGCTTCCCAAGTAGCTGAGACTACAGCACAGGCCACCACCGTTGCTAATTGTTGTATTTTTTTGTAGATACAGGGTTTTGACATGTTGCCCAAGCTAATCTTAAACTTCTGGGCTGAAGCAATCCACCGACTTTGTCCTCCCAAAGTGCTGGGATTACATGTGTGAGCCACCACAGTGCCCGGCCAACATTTAATACTAATTGCAAAACTTTCACAAAATATATCCCAACTGATACTGAATAAAATCTTCTTCAAACTTCCTCTAGCATTGATAATATTTTTTGTCTTTGATAATCAAAGTAAGGATTGTTCAAATCTGCCTATCTTTGATAACTACTGAGGTTTAGCCATTTTTAAATGGTTTTATTGTCCACTTATATTTCTAATGTTACTAAATGCCTGTTCATTTTGATAATTGGTTTTTCTTATTAATCTCTAAAAGTTATTAATAAGAAATGTCATTATCCCTTTGTTGTGTATGTTTTAAACAATTTTCACAATTTCGTTCCACTTTAATTTCATATGTGATGTCATTTGAAAAACAATTTCGGTTTTTATGTCCATTTTTCACCTTTGGTTCTCTGCCTTTGATGTCACATTAAGAAGGCTAATCTCACTATCACATCAACATTTTCCTGATGCCTTTTCTTTTGTGGTTTCATTTTCTGCACTTGAATCTGCATTATACCTGTGACCATCTAACTTTATGATAAGGTTCTAACTTTATTTTTCCTGAATGATGAGATGGTTGTCCTAACACCATTTCTGCTTTCCCCACTGACTTTTACTAAACTCCATTTATTTTAATTCCACAAAAAAAAAAAATCTGACTATATCTTTATTGCAAAAGTCAAATTATACAGACAATGCAAACATTCTCCTTGACAAAAGCCTCATTCCATTTCTAATTGCGCCCTCTTACCATAACTAACTATAAATCAATTTGATGTGTGGAAACCCGGAGTTTTCTTCATAGCAAAAGTAACTGGCATTTAGGAGGGCTTACCACATGTGCGGCCATGCTGTAAGGGCTTTGCATATATTAACTTGCGTGATCTTCCTAACAGCCTATAAAGTAAGTACAACAGCTATCTCCATTTTACCATTTTAGGAAACAGGAAACTGAGACACAGAGGGTAGGGAACTAAGAAACCTGCTCAGGAGCACCCAGATGGCAGAATGGGGATTCGAACCAAGGAATCTAGCTTCAGAATTGGCAGAACTTTGACTGATGTCCTGCTGTCTCCCAATACACCTACATGCACTTCAGTGAAAAACACAAGGCACTATTTTCTTTTAAAAAGAAAGTCTGAGGCGGGGTGCAGTGGCTCACACCTGTAATCACAGCACTCTGGAACACTGAGGCAGGAGGAATGTGTCCTACCCCTTGCTTGAGTCCAGGAGTTCAAGGTCATGGTGAGCCACGATTGTGCTATTTTGCACTCCAACCTAGACAAACAGAAGGAGATCTTGTCTCTAATGAATGAATGACTGTATTAATGAATAAATACATAAATAAAGTTGAGTCTATTGATTTTATATCATACTATACAAATTATGCTCTTGCCTTTTTGATCCAATGTCAATATCTCTTGGTTGTCTTTCCACATGAATTCATATAAATCAACTTCAATTTTTTTTAAAAAACTACAATATAGTATGATCTATTACAGTTTACTTAGCTCTTCTATCAGAGTATAGTTAGGTTGTTTCTAGCCTTTTACCACCAGTAAGGCTGCAAAGAATATCTCTAGCATGACTGCCTGCACATTTTTGTGAAAGTTTCTCTTGTTTCTGTTGGTTTTTCTCAGTGATGTGGTGTGTGGTTTTTTTTTTTAGACAAGGTCTGCCTCTGTCACCTAGGCTGGAGTGCAGTGGTGGAATCACGACACAGCACACTCACTGCAGCCTCTATCTTCTGGGCTCAAGCAATTCTCCTACCTCAGTCTCCCAAGTAGCTGAGACTACAGGTAAGTATCACCATGCCTGGCTGTCTTTTTCATGTTTTGTAGAGACAAGATCTCACTATATTGCCCAGGCTGATCTCCAACTCCTGGGCTCAAGTGATCCTCCCAAAGTGCTGGGATTACAGGCATGAGCCACCATGCCCAGCCTGCATTTTTTAATGTAACAAATACTGCCGGATTGCCCTCCCAACTATCTGAACCAATTTATACCCCAA
Source organism: Cacajao melanocephalus (assembly GCA_963573385.1). Classification (NCBI taxonomy): domain Eukaryota; kingdom Metazoa; phylum Chordata; class Mammalia; order Primates; family Pitheciidae; genus Cacajao; species Cacajao melanocephalus. Next base: position 82,744 of record CAUYLG010046218.1, read on the forward strand.
TAAGCAAAAGACGATAGCACTTGTTTCTTTATGGCATCCCAACAGTTGATACTATCCAGCTTCTTTTCAATATAATGAGTGAAAAATGGTATCTCCTTGTGCATTGTTTGGGATGTTCCTCACTACTAGTGAAGCTGAGCAACTTTTTATGCTTATTTTCCATTTTGGTTCCCCTTTTATTCATTGCCTGCTTGCAAATTTTTATTATTACCCTTTTGGATTAAGAATCTTTTTCTTATTGATTTACAAATGTTTACATATATTTTGGATGCTAATGCTTTGTCTTTTGCAAATGTAAATATTTTCCACCAGCATGTGTTCTTTTAATTTTGTTTATGGTGTCTTTTTTTGTTTATAGTATCTTTTGTCATAGAGAAGCTTTTAATTTTATTTGGGCAAACTTATCATATTTTCTTTTGTGGTTTATATGCTATATTTTCTTTCACTCAGTTTGCAGGTTTTATTTTTGTATAACATTTAGCTCTTTAATCCATCTGGAATTTACTTTGGTGACTAGTGTAATTTAAAAATATAATTTTATTTTTACAAATAGTATCTAATTTTCCACACAATTTATTCTTTCCCCTGCTAATATGAAATGCCAATTTTTCTCAAAATTATATGTATATCTACAGGGATCTGTTTCTGGACTCATTATGTTGCTCTAGTTAAATTTTTAACTTTAATACCATTCTACTTCAATTAATATAGCTTTAAAATATATATAGATATTTAGTAAGGTAAGTGCATCTCTTGTTTTTCTTCTAAATTATCTTTGTTCTTCTCATACATTCACTCTTCATATGAATTCTATAATCAGCTAGTCAAGTTCCATATAAATGCTGTTGGACATTGAATTTTTAGATTAGTTTGGGGAAAATACCTGTCTTTACAATATTAAGCACTCTCATTCAAAATTAAGGTACATAACTTATTTGAACCTATTATGCCCCTCAATAATTTGAGGTTTCTTCCTAGATATTTTATAGTTTGTATTGCTATTCAAATTGGGTAATTTTGTCTATGACTTTTTCTAATAAGATAATACTGTTGTATTAAAAACTATTCGTTTTTATGTGTTTATTTTGTATTGGGCCACTTTACAATACTTTCTTATTAGCTTTAATGGTTTCTCAACTGATTATCTTGTCCTTCCTAGGGAGCTTGACTGAAAAAAACAAAATGACCCTATAATCTCTTCCTCCATTATTCACGTGCCATTTTTATTTTTTCTTGTTGTATAGCATTGGCAAAGACCTTCAATAAAATATTGAATATAGAAGTGAAAGGAAACTTTGTCTTGCTCGTGACTGAAATGGAAATAGTTCTCATGGTTTCACCACTGCTAAGTTTCTAGTAGAAATCTTTACTTTAATAATGGAAGTTTTCTTCTATTTTTCATGTGCAAGAATTTTTGAGTGCCTGGGGAGGCGTTTGTTTACTTATCATGAAGTAGTAAACTGGAAAAAAATGTTTTTACTTCTGTTATGATTTTAATATCAGATTTATACAAGGCTTCTAGAATGAATTGAGTACCTTCCCAATTTATAACATAAGAATTATCTATTTCTTGATGGTATTATAGAATGAAATAATAAAACTGTCTGAACTTGATGTTTTCCCTAAATGTATATTTTTTGACTGGCTTTCTACTTTTCTCAATAGAAATTGCATATTTAGACTTTCTATTACTTCTTGAGGTAATTTTGAAAATCATGCATTTCATCTAGTTTTTTAGTTATTAGTACAAAGATACTATCTTACAAAATTTAATTCCTTCTCTGTCTGTAATTACATCTTATCTTATTTCCCATGTTGTTTATTTATGCTCTCTTTTTTCCTTAAACTTGAAGAAGGTTTTATTAATCAACTCTACTCGCTTTGTTGTTCTTGTTTATTTTACTAATGTCATCTTATCTTTATTAATTCCTTTCTTCAACTTTCTGGAGATTTGAATTTTTTTGTTCTTTGTAGTCTCATGAATATTATGCTTGGTTCATTTGATTACAATTTTGTTCATTTTCCGATGTATGCATTTAAGTCCATAAATTTTCCTCTGATAACTGCTTTGGCTACATCTCAGAGGTTTTAATATTTAATGCTCTATTGCTTATTTCTAAATAGTTTGTAATTTCCACTTTTTATTTCCTTATTAACAAAAGACTTTTTATAAGTGTTTTTATATTTATGAGAGTGGAAATTTATTTAATCTCTCCTTTAGTTATTTTCTCATTTGTTCAGAGAATGGAACTTACATATCCATACTTCTTAGAATTTGCTGAGATTTTCTTTGAAATCTAATACATTATCAATCTGTGTGATTCATGTGTATGTCAAAAGAATGTGTACTATAAACTTGTTGATACAAAGTTGTTTATTGTGTCATTTAAATTCTGTGTCATTATTTTTGTCTATTTGAAATATTCATTTCTTAGAGAACTATGAAATTCGTCCTTATATTAGTTTTTGCTTTATATTTTCCAAAGCAACATTGTAAAGGACACAAAGATTTATAATTATATCTTCTTGGTGGCTGTTCTTTTTCACATTATGAACTATTCCTCTATGTACACTAATGTGCCCTCTCTGACTTTATATGACTCATAAATCATTTTACAAATTTTAATGCAATTAGGCTTACGTCTTGACTCTGTTTCTTTCCATTGATTTAACTTATTATTTGGGGGCAAATACCACACTGTTGTCTATTGTGGTTTATAGGTTAATTTTTATCTGATAGTTGAATTATTGATTACTCTAGCATTATTCATTCTTCCACATTTAAGTTTATTTTGTAAAACTACCAACAGAATCCAATTTAAAATGTTGAGTGAAGTGCCAGATGCAGTGGCATACGCCTGTACTCCTAGCCACTCAGGAGGCTGAGAAGGGAGGACAGCTTGGGCTCAGAAGTTCTAGTCCAGCCTGGGCAACATGAAAAGATCTTGCCTCTCCACAATTTTTCAATTTTTTTTTTTCAATTATTGGAAAAGAATTACTTACAAATCAACTTGGGGGCATTTCTCTTTATGTAGCACTTAAGGCTATTCATATGCACCTCAGAAAAAATGTATTTCCTTCATATGTATCTGGCCCACTTCTTAAGTTTGGGGACTTTTTTTTTTTTTGGTATTTTATATTTTGTGTCTTCAATATAAATAGAGTATTTTTTCTTATCTTTTATCTGTTATTCCCAGCATAATATGTAGGACATTTTTTATTTGTATATATATGTTTTATTATTAGACATATCACTGATATGGCATAGGAGTATTTGAGATAATGTTCTTTGGATTTTCCATATTATCATAAAATAGGAAGAATTTTGACTTGACCATTTCAACATTTATTCCTCCATTTTTTATTTTGACCGTCATTTTTATTATATCATTATCTAAGACTTGTTTTGTTACCATAACAAGAATTCCTATAACTTTTTATTTTATTTTTAAGTTCTGGGGTACATGTGCAGGTCATGCAGGTTTGTTACATAGGTAAGCGTGTGCCATGATGCTTTGCTGCACCTATCAAGGTATTAAGCCTGGCATGCATTAGTTACTTTTCCTGATGCTCTCCCCACCCTGCCCTCCCCTGACAGGCCCCAATGTATGTTGTTCCCCTCCTTGTGTTTTCATTGCCCATCCATGATAGACTGGATAAAGAAAATGTGGTGCATATGCACCATGGAATACTATGCAGCCATAAAAAGGAATGAGATCATGTCCTTTGCAGGGACATGCATGAAGCTAGAAGCCATTATCCTCAGCAAACTAATGCAGGAACAGAAAACCAAACACCACATGTTCTCACTTACAACTTTTTAAGTATTTGTAGCCTGTTGTTTTAAGATAGATTATCTTTATCATATATACCAAGAATGTTCCACATTGGTACTATCAATATTCGGGGCTGGATAATTCTTTGTTGGGGGAGGGAGAGTCCTTTCCTGAACATTGTAGGATATTTAACAGCACACTTACCCTCTACCTACTACATACCAGTAGCACCACCTCCAAGTCATGACAATCAAAACTGTTTCCAGGTACTGCCTCCTGAGAGGCAAAAATGTCCCTGAATGAGAAACACAAATGCAATGCATTATCCTTCTCTTCCTATTTTAATCATAGCTTTTGGCAAGACTGATACTGAATTTTATCTGATGTCTTCTTGGCATATGATTACATATGTCTCCCAGGTACCTACTGATGTGATAAATTTTTTATTATATATTTCCTGATTTGGTGCCATCCTTACAGTAGTGGAGAAAGGCTTCATTAGTCAAAGTTTGTTATTTTTACTATAAGGTTAGCGTTCATTTTGTATGACTTTTACCTCTATGCTTATGTGTGAGGTTGACCTGTAGGTTTTGTTTGTTTGCCACGTTTGTCAGGTTTGAGTACAAAAATAATGCTTGCTTGGTAATTAGCAGGATCGCTTTCTGTTCCTTAAGACATCTAAATCAATCTCCTATACAACCATCCATTTTAATATATTTTCACATTCTTCCTTTGTTATTCAACTACTCTACAGTTAAGATTAGTAACTTGTACCACCATGAGATACCATCTCACACCAGTCAAAACGGTGATTATTAAAAAGTCAAGAAACAACAGATGCTGGCAAGGCTGTGGAGAAGTAGGAATGCTTTTACACTGGTGGTGGGAATGTAAATTAGTTCAACCATTGTAAAAGACAGTGTGGTGATTCCTCAAAGACCTAGAACCAGAAATGCCTTTTGACCCAGCAATCCCATTACTGGGTATAAACCCAAAGGGACAGAAATCATTCTATTAGAAAGATACATGTACATGTATGTTCATCAAAGTACTATTCACAATAGCAAATACATGGAATCAACCCAAATGCCCATCGATAATAGACTAGATAAAGAAAATGTGGTACATATACAATATGAAATACTATACAACTATAAAAAGAAAGAGATCATGTCTTTTAGAGACATGCATGACGCGGGAAGCCATTATCCTTAGCAAACTAATGCGGGAACAGAAAACCAAACACCACATTTTCTCTCTTGTAAGTGGAAGCTAAACAATGAGAACACATGGACAACAGAGAGGGGAACAACACACACTGGGGCCTATCGGGGGGCAGGGTAGGGGGAGGGAAAGCATCAAGATAAATAGCTAATGCATGCTGGGCTTAATACCTAAGTGATGGGTTGATAGGTGCAGCAAACCGCCATGGCACACATTTATCTATGTAACAGATCTGCACGTCCTGCACATGTATCCCCAGAACATAAAATTAAATTTTTAAAACTTAGTGATTCAAAATTTCCTAGAAAGTCATTTATTTCAACAAAATTTTCTATGATAATATATCTATATTTTCTACCACTTTTTAATTTTTTGGAATACATGTATATTCTCCTTTTTTTATTTCTAATGTTTTTACATGTGTTTTCTCACTCTGTTTTACTTAAGTAACTTGTCAGATGTCTTTGACAAATTCTAATTCTTAGACTTGGCAACATACTGTCTGTTTTCTGATTTACTAAGTTATGTTGTATCTTTACCAATATCTTTCTAGTTTATTTCATTGTTGTCTTTCTAATTTATTGTGAGTTAAAAGCTTAATTCATGAATTTTTATTCTACATTCGATAATGTTGGTGTTTACGGCTATGTGTTTTCTTCTGAATATAGCTTTGAGCATACCTCATAAGGTTGATATATGGTGTTCTCATTGTAATTATTTTCTAAATACTCTCCAAATATAGTTTTGATGTCCTCTTTGATCTGAAAGATAATTCAAAGAGGTCTTAATAATTTTAGAAATTGCTCATTAAAATTTTTAGTTACCCTCCTTTGTTGATTTTATAAAGTAAGGGATTTGCCCACTTTTTGATTCTTTGAATATATCCAACCTTTTTTTATAGCCAGTATAAACTATTTAGTGAATATTTCATAGGCTTTAATATAGTCTCTCATTTGAAAAAAAAAAAAAAACTCAATTTAAGAAACAACTTTATTATTTGAAATCATCTAAATCCTTGGATTCCTTGCCTACTAGATCTGCCAAATACCAAAAGAGATGTCTTAAAGTTTTTCATTACAACTGTGAATCTCTCCACTTCTTGTACTTCTAACAATCTTGCTTGCTACATCTTACTGCAGTGCTATTTGGCATATTAGGGTCCATGACTAGTTCAGTAGCCTGCAAGCCCAGTGAGGACAGGAATCACATCTGACTTGTTTAACACTGAGTCCCAGCCCCCGGCCCAGTATTTACTAAACAATTATAGGAATCAATTGACAAGTGATGGAGATTCAGTGTTAAGTAGATGCCCTTCAACAAATATACTTTACCTATTAGATCTAGCGTTTCTTACCCTCAATTCTACTTTGTCTGATGCCTAGATAAATAGATAATAGATTTTTTTGGAGATAGGATTTCACTCTGTTGTTCAAGCTGGAGTGCGGCAGCATGATCATAGCTCGCTGAAGCCTCAATCTCCTGGGCTCAACAGATCCTCCCACCTCAGCCTCCTAAGCAGCAGGGACCACAGGCATGCACCACCATGCCTGGCTAATTTCCTTTTGCTTTTTGTAGAGATGGGTTATCACTATATTGCCCAGGCTGGTTCAGAATTCCTGGGCTCAAGTGATCCTCCAGCCTTGGCTTCCCAAAGTGCTGGGATTACAGGCATGAGCCACCATGTCTGGTCAATGCTGTCAGTATTTGTCCCTAGATTTTGTTGTTGGTTTGTTTTATCTGATATATATTACATATCTTGTTGGGTTTTGGTGGGTTTTTCTGTTTTTTGTTTTTGTTTTGCTTTGCTTTTTTGTATTTCTTTATCTGCCCCATCCTTAGTTCTATGAAATCTATTTTCTTTGTGATTGTCTTTAATATACAGAGATACAGTTTGGAATTCAAGTAGCAAATGGTTTCAAGTGTTTCCAGAGTATTACTTAACCTCTACATTTAACTCCTATTTTTCTAATTTTCAGGTCGGTGAGGCAATTGAATCTTTTAGTTCTTCTTTTTAACACAATGTAGTTAACACATTTTTATTCTCCTCTTCCAGACCCCATGCTACTATTTCTTCTCCAACTACTCCTCAGACACTTATTAAATAAACTAGGATTTTATAGGTTGACTATTATTAATTTTTACACAATAGGACTTTTCTTTGGAAGTGAATTTTTAACACTTGAATTCAGTTTTTCAAATAATGTCTCAATTATTTAGAGAGCATTTTTTTAAAGTATAAATGAAGTTTATCCTTCTTCTAGGCGAAGCTATACCTTTCACCCCCTACACCAGACAGTCCTTTGCTATGAACATACAGGGTACTGGGGAGACACAGGATTCCCATAGGCAGTTCTGGTTCTCCTATGGGCCAAGTAGCTCAAGTGCCCAAAGGTAGCTCTCTGCGAATGGTTGTGGGTGAGGAAGCTGAGAGCAAAGTATCCATTGGAAGCTGGTAGAGGTCGAGCGCGTGGTTCATGCTGTAATCTCAGCACTTCAGGAGGCTGAAATAGGAGGATCGCTTGAGCACAGAAGTATAAGACTAGCCTGGGCAGTGTAGGGAAACCCCTTCTCTACAAAAAATTTTAAAACTTAGTTGGGCATGCTGTTGCACACCTGCAATCCCAGCTACTCAGGAGGCTGAGGCTGGAGGATCACTTGAGGCCAGGAGTTTGAGACCAGTGTGGGCAACAGAGCAAGATCCCGTCTCTATAAAAAATTTTAAAAATTTTAGCTGGGTGTGGTGGTGCCTATTTGTAGTCCCAGCTACCAGAGAGGCTGAGGCAAGAGGATTGCTTCAGCCCAGGAGTTCAAGCCTACAGTGAGCTATGATCATACCACTGCACTCCACCCTGGGTGACAGAGTGAGACGCTGTCTCAAAAAAAAACAAAAAGAAGGAGCTGGTAGAGATGTTCGAGGGTTCTGGACAGGGCACCCTGGATGTCTGCTACACCAGCACACCAATGCAAGCAGCAGGTGGGAGCCATGTCCCCAAAAACCCCTGCTGGGCTAGGCTTGAGCCACAGCTGCACCTGCTGCTGGTGACATGCTAAGCCTGCCCTTCTCACCTGGCCTTCACACGTAGACTTACTCCCATCATCTGACTTTGCATCAGTTGCATTTCAGCCAAGGTTTCCATTAATGGGTTATTATATCACCTGCAAAACAGAGAAAAGGAGGGCTGTTCTAAAATTCTAACGTGAAAAGTGAGCGTGTCAAACGCAGAATGTGCGGACACAGCGACCATGGAGTTTACCACTTTATTAGAATTGTGATTGTTCGCATAAAGACTCAACCAGGTCACATATTAATAATTATCACTGACAATCTTTAACATCAGCTGAAGCCCACAAGTGAAGCAATATTACATCTCCCGGTCTCATTTATCTTATTGCTTATGGCCCCTCTGTGGTCAGCACGCTGTGAGCTTCGTGGACATTTAATTATGAGCACATCATAAATGTAGCTGACAGGGCAGAGGCTGCCCGGGGATGCTCCTGGCGAGGGGGTCACAGTGGAAAGTAGTTAGTTGATGCATCCTCCAGAACAGGGCGTGGCAAAGACCACTTCTCCACATTGCCCTGCTGCCATTCCCTGTTCCCCATGGCAGAGGGGCAGTAGGCGGGAATGTGCTGTTATTGACAGCTCTCTTACTTTCAGAAGCATCAGCCCACTTGCTTTAAAACCTAAGACCAGCCCCACAGTCTCTATTGTCCCGCTTAGCTCTGAGAGTCTTTTGGCTTGCCTCTGTGTGTCTTTGGCTGTTTACAGAGCTCTCTAAATGTGGACCTCACTCTGATGCACATGATGAAGGTGGACTTTCTCCCCATACTCCAGGGGTCCAGAAAGCCTACTGTCCCCTTCAGCTGTCCCCAGAGTCTTCTGTGCAAACCACTCAGCTCTAACGAGGTGCAAAGGACAGTGAGATTCCCAAGAACATCCCTAGCACTCACCTCGATGCAGGAAATACCTTTCCACTATATTGAAAAAAGGGACTCTGCAGTACAAGCAGTGGAGTGGGGAGGGCTTTTCCGTTCGTTTCTAATTAGCCCCCGTCCTGATGTGATAGCTAAGGCGTCATGCACTAATAAGGCCGCGCACCTCCCCAGTGGGCTTGGGAGAGCAGCAGGACTTCCCCGTGTCAGGTTTCAAAGCAACCGTCCTCCTCGGAGGGTGGAGGTACGGATTCCTCCACCGCCCCAGCAGGCTCGATGGGGAAGACAAAGCGTATAATAAGGGGCGTGCGATGAAGGGGCTCCGAGGAGAAAGCTGAAAAGTAGCTATCATGTTGGCAGATAAATTCTACACACAATTATTCATTCCTAGCCTCTTGACATGTAGATTAATGAGTTTGATAACCCAGGCTTCTAAGAAGTAGATTCCACTCTGTTCGCAGTCTTTCTCCCCCTCTACCTACAAACAGCACACAGGTCTATGGAGAAAAAAACAAATCGATACATTTGCAGTAGCCATCACTGCTTTCTGCGATTGGAGCCCTCCGTCAAAAATATGATGCGTCTTCTCCTTCTCGGCCTGGGAGAAGCCAGTCATGGCCAGGCGGACCCTGGAGGGGACTGTGGGCTTCAGATCTTGGACTCCACTAAGTCCCAGACTTATTTTTAGTGGGCTGGGCATGGAGCATTTTCAACTCCAGCCCCAAGGGAAAAGGGCCATTTCTTGACACAGCAGCCATAATCTGCTATTGTGCCTTAGGTTGAAGTCCCCGCTGGCACAGTCCCAGGTCAGCGCCCAGACACCTTCGCCAAGAAAGAGCCATATGGAGAAAAGAATGACGCAGGAGCCAGACAGTCACACTTGCACGCACACCAGGTATCTCCCTTAGGACTGGTGAACAGCACCAAACTCCAACCCAAGCATAAGGAGTTCAAATCCTTGTAAAGAGAAATTGAGTTCACTCTGTGCATTTATCAAGATGATTTGGTTTTTATGTTATGATTGCGCCACCCCCAACCCACAGTGATGCAGATTTTGGAGATGTATTTCGATTGTCCATTTTTTTAATTTTCTTGTTAGCCATTTAGCAAAAGCATTTCTAACTCCCAGCCCCATTTTATTTCCTTTTCATCACATTGGTGTTTATGTTCTAAAGGTAAAACACATGGGGGAGGTAGAGAGGGTAGAGGGGGAAGGTTTCTCACCTGATACCCTGCTAGGAGGCTTTATGGCCACCCTCCTCTGCCAGGCAAGCCCTCTGGGAAACAGAGTAGACCTCAAAAACCTAGAGGGGGTCTGGGCGTGGTGGCTTATGCCTGTAATCCCAGCATTTTGGGAGGCCCAGGCAGGTGGATCACTTGAGGTCAGGAGTTCAAGACCAGCCTGGCCAACATGATGAAACCCCATCTCTACTAAAAATTAGCCTGGTGTGGTGGCACGTGCCTGTAATCTCAGTTACTCAGGAGGCTGAAACATGAGAGTCACATGAACCTTCGAGGCAAAGGTTGCAGTGAGCTGAGATTGCACCACTGCACTCCAGCCTGGATGACAGAGACTCCGTCTCAAAAACAAGTGGTGGGGAACCTAGAAGGAGTAGAAGGAGTTCTGTCTGGGTGCTGGGTGACTCAATGATTCACCTCCTCCAGTCATCACAAATTCAATGTCTGTGAAATCTTTGTGGATGCCGGGGATAAGAGGCCCAGGGAGACCGTTCTGCAAGACACCTTCTTTTATCCTCCAGGAGGAGAAATGAAAGGAGTGGGAAATCACCCTGCTCACAAAAATCCAATGAGGTCTTTGATTAGCAACATGGACCAGTTTAAGCATTTGAATTTCAACATAATTTCCATGCCACTTTGAAAAATACAGCCCTGAGTTACACAAAGAGGGAAAAGTCTCTTTCCCTTATTCGAGCAGACTTGAGGAGCCAGGCTTCTCACAGAGTCTTGGGGTGAGGATCGCCAGGTTTAGCATATAAAAATTCAGAATGCCCAGTTACATTTGAATTTCAGATAAACAGGGAATCATTTCTTAGTATAAATATGTCCCAAATATGCATGGAACTAAAAAGATAATTTACCATATACTAAATACTAAGATAATATACCAAAAAATATTTTAGTATTCGTATGTCCTATGCATATTTGAGACATATTTATACTAAAAAATTATTCAATATCTGAAATTCAAATTTAAGCAGACATCTAGTATTTCATCTCACAACCCTATTCAGGGTGTCCTTGTGAAACGGCTCAGGGAGAAACCAGGGTGTGACCAAGGAGAAAAGCATGATAATGGGCTCAAAATTCAAGACAGCGACACCCAGGGGCCTCTTCCATCATCCTCCATCTGGCCTCTCCAAAAACATCCTGCTTCCTCCTGAGCCCAAGCCCAAATCACCAAAAGAAAACTCGGACCATTGTTCCTGAGTAGATGAGAAGCCCCCAACTCTGGCTTCCAGTGCTCTGTATATAAGACCCTACATTGGAGAGTATGGGGCTGGGAGGACACCAAAGTAGAGGTGTATGGGGCTCAAGCTGAGGGTATGGGGCCGGAGGGACACCAAGGTAGCCCTCAAGAAACCACAGCCCATGGGATTGTCCTTGACAGCTGCCTTCCTGCTCCCCGAATATAGAACCTCCTACCTCACCATGGCCCGGTTGGGCTTTTTCTAGAAGACAGCAGAGGTTTGAAGGTCCTACTCTCCCACCTGGCCTGGCAGAAATCCCAGAACAGAACTGCAGAACGCAATTGGGGCAGGGAGTGGGGAGCAAAGCCAGCACTGCTTCCTTTTTCAAATCAATTATGGCCAGACTGACTCATCTTCTCTCATAGACCAGAAAGTCCCACATCTTGTTGTTTCTTAATCATATGGAAGCCTAAATATAGACGTATCTGCAGAAGGACAAGCCTGAGAAAACCAGTATCCTTGTTCTCCCAGGGGAAAGCTCCATTCTCACACTTTTCTGCTGGATTTTAAGTTTGGGACCATGTCCCCAGTAGTGCACAGAGGATGGACCTGCCTGTCGCGGCAATGGCAGTAATTCAGACCTGCCTCCAGGTCAGCTGCTGCACCTGGGTCCCCATCACACACTACTTACTTGCCTCTGGAATGATCTCCAGCTTCCAACCCACACTCTAAGAGCAGTGTGATAAGAAGGAAGCCAGGCACCTCGGCCACATCTCAGCAGAGTACCTTTGTGAATGGAACCCTCACTGATGTCTGGCCTTGAGCAGACACCCCAGGCTGGAGGCTCCAGAGAAGATCTCAGCAGAAGAGTCCCACTGAGCACCAGGCCAGGCGCAGCAGAGTCAACCGGGCACCCAGGAGGGAGGAGAGCCCCCAGGATGCTCTGGGTCAGTGTCCTCCTTCCCTTCATGCATTTCTGGGAAGTAGCCCAAAGGATGGCTTTATCAGGAAATAGCTTTATTGCCCTTTGGGAAGGGTTTGAGCCCAAAGTTTCCTAAAGCTGGGGCCATGGAGAAAATGGAGCTGTGCTTCAGAGAACAGAGATGCAAATGAGATAGCCGTCCCTATGATCCAAACGAAAGTCAGTTTGTCCAGGGAAAGTATTTTAGAGGAGATCAAAGTCATATCAGAATAGCCACGAAAAGCTTTTGCAAACCACAGTGGTCAAATTTAGCAACGAGAATCATGAGACCAGGGAAGAGTGGCCAATAGCCTGAGATTCTTTGGTGCAACATGAGTGATGGCAAAATCAGGATGTCATTGCCAGCCAACCAAAAGCCCAGGCCTTGTGCAGCAGGCAACCTGGGCAGCAGAACCTGGGCTTCAAGGCTAAAGGAGCTTCTGTCCGCTAACTCTCCTGCGGTCTCCATGCCATGCCCAAAACACAATCTAACGTCCTCTAGGCATCCCTAGATGAGAGTTGGAAACCTGGCAGCTCATAAGCCACAATATACCCCACGATCTTGTTTGGTTCACACAGTAGTGGGTAAATATTTGAATTAATTGCCAATATTTTAAAATCAGATTTTGGGCCAGTTGTGGTAGCTAACACCTGTAATCACAATACTCTGGGAGGCTGGGGTGGGCAGATCACTTGAGGTCAGGAGCTCGGGACCAGCCTGGCCAACATGGTGAAACCCTCTCTCTACTAAAAATACAAAACTGGCCAGGTGTGGTGGCACATGTCTGCATCCCAGCTACTAGAGAGGCTGAGGCAAGAGAATCGCTTGAACTTGGGAGGCGGAGGTTGCCATGTGCAGAGATTGCACTACTGCACTCCAGCCTGGGCAACAGAGGGAGACTCTGTCTCAAAAAAAAAAAAAAAAAAAGAAAAATTAACCAGGCATGGTGGTAGGTGCCCATTTTCTCAGCTACTCAGGAGGCTGGAGCAGGAGAATCACCTGAACCTGGGAGGTGGAGGTTGCAGTGAGCTGAGATCACACCACTGCACTCCAGCCTGGGCAACAGAGGGAGACTTGGTCTCAAAAAAAAATAAATAAATAAAAATCAGATCTTGCAGGAAAATCCAGATTTTAGGTTTCCTTGAAAACTCAGAAGATCTGACAACACTGGGGCAGTGTCTGATTGACAGGAGCCAAAGGACAGCCTCTCTTAGATAAGGCATGTCCTTGCCAGTTCTCCACAGTCCCCAGCATTCCCTATTGTCTAACATCTCCATGGGTGGGTGCACTGTGGAGGCCCTGCCCTTGGCCCCAGAGGACCACAACAGGAGCACAAGCACCTCTGCCCTCCCCAGAAGCCTTTTCCCACTGGTCCCCTCCCATCTCTTAGAGGAACCATTATTCTAGGCACCTTTCCCTCCTATAACCACAGGTTACTCCACTTCAGGTCCCCAAGGCCTGTGATCTGCCATCTAGAACCCCAACAGAGGCATGCATTCATAAGACAAAAACCCCAGTATCTTGGAAACTGCTTAGAAAATAATTTAAATAACAGACATCGCAGCATTTTTAGACAAAAAAAGTAAAATGTAACAAAGTCATGCCCAAGGCCCAAGGTTAAAGGTAATCCACATGGTAACAGTGAAGGCAAGAATGATGTGCCCATTTCACAGACTGTGGCATCAGAAGTCAAAGTCCCATTTCTCCAGACTCTATTCCCTTTAATTTCCAGGATGAATGGTTCACCCGTTGGGGAGGAAGGGAAGGAAGTTTCATCAATGTATTAAGTGTTGAAGGGGGAAAAAAAGTTCTGATTGGCTGATTCAGGAATTGGGATTCTGGGCAGAGTTTTACAAAGGGATAATGTATCTTTAAGCCTAGGTGCCCTTCAGGGAATGTATTGGATAAATGTCTTCTGAAAAGCCTGTAAATATTCCATCGCCTCACTGTCATTACTACCATGAAATGAAAATGAAGCATGAAAGAAATATAATTCCATATTCAGATGACAGCATTAGCCTCCATAAGCAAACTGAAATATTTATTAGTAAAATGTTCAGTATCTACGCCTGTAATCTAAAAAAAAGGACAAAAATGTTTTATAATAAAAAAGAGATTGAATGCAGAGGTAAAATCTGGTTGGCTGATTTTATTGCTTATTATTAAATCCTGGCAAAACAATTATTTTTTTCTTTTCATTAGTAAGACACCCAAATTAAAACTCTGCCCTCCGGCTGCAAGGTTTACAGTAGTGATTAAAAACAAGGAATTGTGATGCATGGGGCTTTTGACAATGGCATAATCAAATTCATTCATATTGTTCAATCTTTCACTGACAAATATTTTTACAGTGAAATATACCAAACAAAGAATCACATACAACAACTATCAATACAGAGAAATTAGGAAAACCTTGTTATTATTTAAATACTGAACTGATACCACATTGCCATAATCTTGAATACAAACATTATACTGTAGCTAATTAGGGTAATTATTGTCTAGATTGTGCTTAATTGTCTTATGCTGAATAGGATGTATGAATGATGCTTTTTGAGCTTTCTATAATACCTAAGTGCCACCAAACTACTTCGTGATAATTTAATAAGTTTTGATGGTATTTCCTATAAGTCAGAAAATACATTGGAATACAAGCTAAGAGATAAACATGGACCATAGGACTTGACCTCTGTTTCACCTTATTGAAAAAGAGGCGTAAGAGAGTTATTTAGTATACCAGCGTCACAGAGCATTGCCGCACCTATAGTACATTCCTTAAAGGAAAGGGGAAAGGGAAAAAAAAAACAGGGTCTTTGAAGTGAATGAAAAATTAGAAATTCAAGTGACCGCGATCAATTCTGAAACACTGCACAAAATTAATTACAGTTTGGCATCGGAAGCAAGAATGTAGATTTCAGACAGTCCGTGTCATTTATCTTGAGCCACACAATATACAAAGCGATTAAAAGCCAAATCTGTCCCCACCTCCCAAGTCTAAGGCCTCTCAGAAGCTGTGAAGTACAAATGATTAACTCCAAATTATGCAAGGGACCGGGCAGCCACTGCAGCTTGAATGGAGTGTGTGGCAAGTCGAAGATGCTGGAGAAGGACAGATTTGCGGCTCTTTATCAAAATCCGGTCTGGCCAACCATTGACGGACTCCAGATAAATTGCCCAGGGATCTGACAGTGGCTCCAGAAAGCTGGCTCGGCAAAATCCGAATCTCTAATTTCTATCTGTTTTTAATTGCTTGCCTTAAATTTGCATTTTTATACAATTGGTTTAAAGGATTTATTCTATTCTATAGGCTACTCTGACCAAATACTTTCCGTTTCATATAGAGTTGCAGGAACCTTTCTTAGGAGATGGCGGAAGATGTGGCTTTTTAATCACTTTTAATACAAAGGCTCGGTGTCTTGAATACATCTAGGTTAGGAAGATCCCCTGCCCTCTCTGGTCCCTGGGATTAGTCCAAGAAGCTATCAGTGTCCAGGTGGCTCACAGATACCCTCAGCCCCTTCTCCCCAGAAGAACCCCACAGAGAAACCCAGCCACACCCTCCTTCTTTCATATGGGGCCCCGTTCTCATTAGCCCCCCTTTAGAAAAGGCAGGACATGCATGTGTTCAAATACATCTTACTCTGTTGTCAAAACTCACTCAGTATTAGAAAGGCTGACAGATTTTCCCGACACCAAGAAACCACACATGGAGTGACACACACACACACACACACACACACACACACACACACATACACATACACAGGCTGGGTGCCTGCTTCATTTAACCTTGCATTTGTAACCAGTTTATTAACACGAGGATTGCCAAGTGAAAAACTGTCATTTTAAGATTTGCAAATTGAGCCTCACCTCACAAACCCTCAGATTCTGAGCAATTGGCTTCAGGTTTCTGGGTGAAACCTGGGCTGCCCTCACCAGCTGTGACTGACTAAGCTGTACCTGACTTAACCCAGGTCCTCCCCAACCTGCCCCTACCGAATACTGTCGAGCCTTTCCCTGGGAATTTCTTAAACACGCCTGGAGACATCCCATTGCAGAAACTTCTCTGCCGCCCAGTCCTTCAGCTAAGAGAGTCTGTTTATCCCAGTGGTCTCAGACACAAATGGCTACTGGTCCAGGGAGGTGGCATAGGAGGGAGAAAGACGGAGCTTGAGGAAGATCTGTCTCCCATTTTCCCCCCGTTTTGTGGAAACAGACATTTCTTAATTTCCTGGAGAGAAAAAAAAAAAAAAAAAACAAGGTAAGGACAATAGAAATAGCAACTGGGCCAGGCGCACTGGCTCACGCCCGAAATCCCAGAACTTTGGGAGGCCGAAGCATGTGGATCACTTGAGGTCAGGAGTTCGAGACCAGCCTGGCCAATATGATGAAACCTGTCTTTACTAAAAATATGAAAATTAGCCAGGAGTCATGGTGAGTGCCTGTAATCCCAGCTACTCAGGAAGCTGAGGCAGGAGAATCATTTGAACCCCGGCAGGCAGAGGTTGCAGTGAGCTGAGATTAAACCACTGCACTCCAGACAGGGCAACAGAGCAACACTATGTCTCAAAAAAAGAAAGAAAGAAAAAGAAACAGCAACTGGCCCTCTGCCCAGTGTCAGGGACACGAGGGGGTGGTGGGGACTGTGCCTCACTTTAAACACATGATCCTTCTGAAGGGGGCAGCTGTATCTCCACTCACATACATGTTACCATGACGAAAAGAAGATCTGTGTTGCCAGAGACTCTGAATTTTCAGTGAAATCTGGATTCTTTCCAAAAATTTAAATGTCAGTTCACATTTTAAAAGCAAATAAAAGAACACTCTACTGGCCAAATATAAACACTTGTGAGGGCCACATCCAATCTGGGACCCCCAGCTTATGACCTCAGGTCCCTTCCTTTGCTGGATATAAGCATTGTCATTATCAAATAGCTGCAAAGAGACATCTCAGGATTCCGAAGGGCAAATCACCCCCTGGACCCTATGATAGAAGCATGTCATAAGAGTGGTCCCTGAATTCCGCCTTGTCTTATGCTAACTGCCCCCGATGGTCTCACCTTGGAGCAACCCCTGGTGCCATAACCTTGAAGAACTTAAGGGCTCTGGTCCAGCTCAGGGTCTATCTCCATGGCACTTTTAGTCTCTGGAAGCAGCCTTGACTCACTTTTTTTTTTAATCCTTGGACTTTTAGAGATGCCTAAAAATTGTGAGTCCAAGATGTGCAGCAAAGGCCAGGCACAGTGGCTCATGCCTGTAATCCCAGCACTTTGGGAGGCTGAGGCAGGTGAATCACCTGAGGTCAGGAGTTCGAGACCAGCCTAGCCAACATGGTGAAACCCTGTCTCTACTAAAAATACAAAAATTAGCCAGGCATAGTGGCACATGCCTGTAATCCCAGCTACTTGGGAGGCTAAGGTGGGAGAATCACTTGAGCCTGAGAGGTGGAGGCTGCAGTGAACCAAGATCGAGCCATTGCACTCCTGCTTGGGCAACAAGAGTGAAACTCCATTTAAAAAAGAAAAAAAAACAAAAAACAAAAAAAAAAAAAAAAACGATGTGAAGGCAAAACCCAGCCCACTCTACTCTCTGCAGCTCCAAGCTGGGTCATCCCTAGCTGAGTGCAAACATTAGCTTCCACCCACACAGTCCCCCTGCTCCTGGGGCCTGGGCTGTGTTTTTCTAGACCAACTTCCCATTGCTATGAGCAGCTCAGTGGCACCTATTAGAGAGAGAAAGATGTGCTCTGCTACTGTACAGTACCCTCAAGCTGCTTCCTGCCAATGCCCATCAGTAAGCCTTACAGAGCAAGGAGGAGAGAGAGAAGGCACCACGCTGGGACCCCAACCAAATACCTCCCCAAAGCAACCAATAATTCACCGCTGATTGCTGGCCGAGGAAACACTAAGCTCCCATGCTCTGGCAGCTCCCTGTCTTGGCTCTCTTGACTACAAATGCCGTGACAGTGACCACATGCATCTCTTTATAGCACCCTGGGCTTGCACTGGATTATTTATGCTGAGGAAGTGTGGCCAGGTGGAGGGTGCAATGGATGTAAAATCAGAAGTGCACAGAGGCTGCAGCACCTTGGGCAAGTCACAGAAACTCAGAGTTTCTGTTTAAGCATCTAGAAATATAGTTTATATCACCTGCCTTACAAGTGCAAGAATAATTTTTTTTTTTTTGAGATGGAGTTTTGCTCTTGTCACCCAGGCTGGAGTGCAATGGTGTGATCTCGGCTCACTGCAACCTCCGCCTCCTGGGTTCAAGCGATTCTCCTGCATCAGCCTCCCAAGCAGCTGGGATTACAGGTGGCCACCACCACGCCCAGCTAATTTTTGTATTTTTAGTAGAGACAGCGTTTCACCATGGTGGCCAGGCTGATCTCAAATTCTAACCTCAGGTGATCCACCCACCTCACCCTCCCAAAGTGCTGGGATTACAGGCATGAGCTACTGTGCTGGGCCAGATTTTTTTTTTTTTTTTAAGACAAGGTTTCACTCTGGAGTGCAGTATTATGATCATAGCTCATTGCAACCTTGAACTCCTGGACTGAAGCAATCCTCCTGCATCAGCCTCCCCAGTAGCTGCAACCACAGGTGCTCACTACCATAGTCAGCTAATTTATTTTTATTTTTAGTAGAGACAGTGTCTTGCTTTGTTGCCCAGGCTGGTCTCTAACTCTTGGGCTCAAGCAATCTTCCTGCCTCGGCCTCCCAAAGTGCTAGGATTAAAGGTGTGAGCCATCATGCCTGGCTGATGCTGGAAGAATTAAATTTGCAGTTTATATATGTCAAATCATCATGTAAACACTATGGATGAGTCTCTATTTTCAGGATTATGTGGATGCTCTGTGCACAAAGCACAGTGACTGGTGTCAGCCCTGAGTCTCAAAACTCCCACCCCAGGGTGGCAACATCTTTTGAAATATAGTTGGTGGAATAAGGTGGATCACTTGAGACCAGCTTGGGTAACATGGTGAAGCCCCATCTCTACAAAAAAATGCAAAAATTGGTTGGGCGTTGTGGCGTACGCCAGTATTCTCATCTACTCAGAGGGCTGAGACAGAACGATCAATTGAGCCCGTCAGTTCAAGGCTGCTGTGAGTCATGACTATGCTGCTGCACTCCAGCCTGGGTGACAGAAGAGACCCTATCTCAAAAAAGAATCTGAGCCAGGCATGGTGGCTCACGCCTGTAATCCCAGCACTTTGGGAGGTTGAGGCAGGCGGATCACCTGAGGTTGGGAGTTCAAGACCAGCCTGACCAACGTGGAGAAACTCCATCTCTACTAAAAATACAAAAATAGCTGCGCGTGGTGGTGAAAGCCTGTAATCCCAGCTACTCGGGAGGCTGAGGTAGGAGAATTGCTTGAACCCAGGAGGCAGAGGTTGCGGTGAATGGAGATTGTTCCATCGCACTACAGCCTGGGCAAAAAGAGTGAAACTCCATCTCAAAAAAATAATAATAATCTAAAAACAATGCACTCATCCCTTCAGAATTCTAGAAAAAAAGTTATTTTCAACTGATAAATCCATATTCAGCCAAATAATCAAGGGTGAAGGTAAAATAATACAATTTTAGACAAGCAAAGACTCAGGGGTTACCTCCATATACGCTTTCTTGGGAAGCTTATTGGAGAAAATACTTCAGTAAAATGAAGGAGTACACAAACCAGAGAATGAGATGGATCCAGCAAACAGAATCCAACACAGGCAATATTCCTGCTATGGAGCTGGCTTTGAAAAGAAACAGTAAAATATTAATAGGTTAGCTGACTGGAATGGCCCATGCCTGTGGTCCCAGCTACTCAGGAGGCTAAGCATGGATTGCTTGAGCCCAAGAGTTCCAGATCAGCCTGACCACCAGAGTGAGATCCCTTCTTTTAAAAAAGATAATAGGTTATTGGCAGATTTGGGGCATGTGGAAAGAAGTTCATTGAAGATAAAGCAAAAATTAAAAAACAAGGAGAAGAGTTGGTTAGGCAATCATTAACTCTAGGGCAGAAAGAAGTACAGGATAGGAAGTAAGAGCATAATACACTGTTTTACTCAACAATGAGCAATACATACGTAGTCACAATGTGGTGACTGCTTAGCCCCTAAATCTGGCAACTACTTTGGGACAATATGGGAGGAAAGTGAAGATAGTGATGGTGTAAGAGCTAATTCCTCATCTGTCATATCAAAAAATCACTATGTAATGTATAAAATAATCAAGAAATGAATGACTAAGTAGTTATGTGAGAAAAAAATAGAAGACATGGCTGAAAGAGTTAAAAGTCATTGCTCTAGAGAGTTAGAACGGATAGGGCGGAGATTGTTAGGATGCATTATAAACTGAAGAGGCTTTTTTAAATTACATGTATTAATATATGCATTCACTTGAAAAATTTAAGAAATATTAATTTGGAAAAACCCATGACAGTAGCTACCCAAAGGAAAAACTAAGAGAATGGAAAGGGCTTGCCTCTGGAAAGAACAACTGGCAGGACTGTTGTTCTCACTGGAAGACTTTTGGAGCCATTTTATTTTACTTAACCATTTTCATATATGTATTTAATAAAAACATTTCTATCTTAATTTAAAAACTGGTGGAAAATATTGTTTCTAAGAAACTCTGTTCATAATAGTTTCAAGACGCATTTATTCAACTATGGGGAAAACGTAAGAAAATAAGAGTACATGGTTCCTACCCTCAAGGAGCTTCCAATCTATTTGCAATACAGAGATGGTGGTGGGGTAAAGTAGGTAGTTGCAGTGAGGTCCGGGCATCTGAAAAGTTGAGTCCCACAGGCCAGGCCAAGGTCATTACCTGGTTTGTCTTCCCCAGCCCTGGGAAACAGTTTTCTGATAGCTCAGACTAGAATCAAAACTCAGAATTTGAATCCCCCTGAAAATAAACACTCATCTTCCTAAAAACAGAGACTCGAGCAGGAGGTCTCTCTTGCTTTCATATACCAAGGTGTGGGGAAAAGATACCAGTGGTTTTCCAGCCCTCGGCTGAGTCTCCCACCAGGGTTGTGAAATGAGACGACATTTGAGAAAGGGTCTTATAAGCCATCATCTTTATTCCACCATTGTCTTCATCAAAAGGGTTAAATTCAATAAGCTCAAAGTATTAAAGAGAAGACAGAAGGGTTGGCTTTGGGAATCTATGAATCAGAAAGCTTGAGGTTTAGCAACTCAAGAAATTATCTTTTTAAAAGAAACAATCATTAGAGTAAACCGGCAACCAACAGAATGGGAAAAAATTTTTGCAATCTACCCATCAGACAAAGGGCTAATATCCAGAATCTACAAAGAACTAAAGCA